>CABFWO010003706.1:0-80742 GCA_902155825.1 Timema genevievae
ACCCCAAGAAATGTCTTAGTAATTTGTGAACTGCTCAGTTTATAGTGGCTCCTCTAAATGTGTACAGAAATAAACAAATTTCCCGTTACATATTATTGACTCCAATCTAGGAAAACAAAGCTAGATATATAGATGTGTGTGAAGAATTTTACTTGAGGAAACATGTTTGTGCTCCACAAAAAAATTGGGTATTTTAGCCTTCCACTGAAAATATATATTTATTACAGTAGTAGTTATAACTCATGAATGAAAACATCCATTCAATTTTTGATTTAATTACACAATATTATAAATGGTTCGCATAAAATAAAGGCCATTAATCATTTAATAATTATGTCAATAAATAAATGTTAATATGAGTTTTGTCACTCAACATCCCTAGAGAATATTCAAGCATCCACTCATCAACGCACAAAACTAGCATTCTTATATTATATTTGCTGACAAAAATAGTTAGCATTAACTTAAATCTAATATTGGTATTGTTTTTAGTAAATTAATAACATAAATATTATTACTTTATCTGCTGTTTATCTCAAATATTTCTATCATTAGCTTTTATAGATAACTAGTTACATTTTGATCCCTTTTTTAAGTTGCTAGATGGCTCAGCTCCCATTAAGAAGGGCAAAGGAATGGAAAAATCAGAATCAAAAGTAACTTTCCCGAAACTCTCTGCACGAGGAAATAGAAGGTATGTAATTTTTTTACAATTGGTGACTTAGTAGGCAATTCAAATTTAAATCACAACATCTTTGCTGTGATTAACAGTTTTTAAAGATCCCATTTTTTTTTACATCAGCATATTTAACTTAATCTTCAATAGTTAGTTGGCACAGATGACTATTTTAGCAACTATATTGCACAATTATCTTTAAAATATTATTGCATTGAAACACAATGTTCATGACACCTGGACATGGAACCTTTGGTATGGGTTTTCATTACTCTTACTGAATTATCAAGAATCCCCATATTCCCAGGGACATACATCACACATTACTTTGAAGCATCATCTATGACAGCATTTGATACAAACTAGAATTTAATTAGAATTAATCCGCTTCGATAGCAGCGAGGGCTAACGCGCTATTCTCGTGTAGAACTAGACTGCCAAAGATGGCAAGATTGGGGTTTGATTCTCTTCAGGTGCACTGAGGATGGTTTTCCACGATTGGCTTTCCACTCTCCTTCCATGCAAATTTGGCCAAATTTCCTCTAAATTAACCTTTCTAATCCATAACCCATAAGTGTAATTAGTACATAGGCTTATAACTCGAACGGGTAGTTAGACGCGTTACTGACCAAAAAAAAAAGAATTAGTTTGAATATATTTGATTTAAATTGACCTCGTGCTATGTTATTTTTTGGGAGGAAACTGGAAGTTTTTCTAAGAAGAAAAGGAAGTCAAGAATGTTCGGGTCATTTTTTAATAGATTTTAATTGAGTCTTACATTTAATTTTTGAAATTCATATTTTCCACTTAAGCTACTGTCCTATTTTACAGATGATATTTTTTGCTTTTCTGATCACAATACCTTTGAAATGTCAGCGCTGTCTTGTTATCACTAGGCCACCACACCTTTGTACATATTTTATCTTTAATTGCAACTACATACCTCCAAAATTTATTTTTTATACCCTCAGAGATTACAATTTTTGTAGGCTAAATGACTCTGTTGGTGTGAATGCACAGCTATGCTGTTAATAATTTACATGATTGATATTTGTATGCACTGATAAGTTTTTTTTTAGAAGCAATGTATTTCTTTGAAAAGACTGGTTTATTGTTAAAGGCTGTTCTGAGTAATTTCTTTTACAAGATCTTTTTTACACTCCAGTAAAAGTCTGGATAGATCTTCTGGGTTGATATTCATTATTATTCTAATATCCTTTAAGGCAAACAGCTATCTCTTGATGCAAACATATGCCTTTAATCTATGTGCAAAAGTTCAATTCCAGCAGTCTGTGAACTGTAATTTGTAAACACCCTTCATAAATGTACAGTAGTAGGGAAATTGCTCAAACCTACACTAAACTAGTTATGCGTGCACATCATAAATGTTGCTATTAGTTGATCTGAGACTTACTTACTCTAGGGCAAAGGTTGGCAACATATTTTTCAATGTAGCCACAGATGTGGCAAATTGGAAGTGAAACTCACCACACCATGTAAAAATTGAGAATTTGGGTGGTTTGTTCTAACATTTTAAACAATACACACTGTTTGTACACTTATATTCAAAACATGTACACTTTGACTACTCAGTTACAACTGCCTCAGATGAAATTGATTCAAATTGTTCAGATTGATATTTTAAGACAATTTAATGCAAAATTTGACAATACTTTCGTCTGAAGACAGAGATGAAATGAAGTGCTGAGAAAGGGGGTGGGAGGGGGGGTGTTGGATAGCATCCAGTATTGCATCAATGACTCATTCAAAAAGTAGAATGTTTCCAATGATAAGTCAGAAAATATCAGGTTAAAACCAGCACACGATGTCAGGAAAAGGTTTATTTTACTGTGAAAGCTGACAAACTCAAATTCACCACACTTTTATAGTCAATTCACCACTTGTGGTGATTGGCTCCAAAGTTACCCACCCCGTCTCTGTGGTATTAAGAACTCTAAAGCTTATGGCTGCACCCACAAAGTGCGCTATCTATCCCTATCTTGAGCTAGTTCTATACAGTCCACCTCACTACATCCATGTACGTTATAAAGTTGGGTCAAATATGTGTCAGATAATCGTATGGTATCATAAATTTAGGATACAATACACTGATATAGTGATACTCCAAGGCCTTGTTTTTACTTGATTTTACTTGTATCCATATCTAATATCAATAAGTTTAACATCTGTTACATCCGTATCTCCACAATATCTGCTGTGAAGGCAATATCTCTCTCTGTACAGTTTGCTGCTGTCAGCTACATTCATCGTCATTATTTACTGAAAACAAATAAGAGGCAGCCACGCCATTGGTGGATGAAAACACTTTTTGTTAAATGTGAAGTGTACAGTGGTTCAAGGTTATTGCGCGACTTAAAATTTCAATCTGTGAATGGACAATATAAGAACTTCACAAGGATGTGATCCACTGAATTTGAGTATGTACCTCATAAATTTGAATGGAGAACAAATTTTCAAAAAAATACACAACTTTTAGGAAAGAAATATCTGTGCAAGAAAGGTTAGCCATAACTTTGCGCTTTTTGGCAACTGGCGATCCATATGCAAGCCTACAATATCAGTTTAAAATCGGTCAGGTCGAGGCAGGCATGTCCACATTGACTGTAACCATCTTGAGTATAATTTCTTTGATGTTTCAACAAAATACCAACTCCAAGTGGATCATAGTTGTATCGTAACTCCATATCTACATGCTACTTAGATACAATATGATTGTATGATACGGTGATCTGACACATATCTGGAGCCACCTTAATGTTATCTCACAAGCCACGTCTGGGCATTAGGTTTTCCTTGTACATTGATCTAGTTTCTTCCATTCACACTGCATGTCCTGCCTGCCTTAACCTATGAGATATGATTTAATCGCTAATAAAATGTAAATCATTAAACACATAATTAACTCTGAATAAAAATCTTATTTTTAGAAGTTGTAATCAATTGAATTTAAATACTATCATATGTCACTTAGATTAATCGCCAAAGAACTGGATCAATCGCAATCTTTGACAAACACTTATTTCTAAAATCATGGAAAACCTAAATGCAGATGGTACCTCCACATAATCACTAAATATAGATGCCCACTTACTTTCTGCTCCTACTCCAATTTACTACCAAAATTTTCAAGTTTTGAATATATTTATAGTCAGACAGTAATAAAGTAATTTATCTATGAATATTTATGTTTAAATTGGGCTTTCAGACTGGATACAAATAGTTTGAGTGCTGGCCCATTCACTCTCAGCAACCTTACAGGTTTAGTGGATCCTGGTCAAATGGTGGTCCTTTTAGTGGAATGCTGCCCAGAGACGCTGGGCTCCTTTCATGAGGTCAGCACATCTCATTATTTGTGCTTACATTTAAGCTTTGGATGGGCCATTCGAGAATTCAAAAAAATTTGGATTCAAGGGTTTAAAAAAAACTTTTTTCTTAATCTAACTATTTTATAAATGTTACTAGTAGCTTGGCCCAACATAGTTATAAGATTAATTGAATCACATCTCATTTGTCTATTAATTAACCGAATGTGAATTTACATAACAACAAAATAAAGTTCAGAGAGTGGATGTGAGGAGGGGATGGGGTAGAGACTTACCCAACTAATAGGATAGTGTGCAGACAACTGGCCATTGGAATGTATTTAAGGTCAGCAATTGCACAAACTCATTGTTGAATTAAGGAGATAAGGAGGCAGATGAAAAATTAATTTCTCCTTAAGGCTCATGTAACACTTACTGAGTATTCACACGTTCGCCGAAAAACCAATGCAGAACAGAGATGGGGTAACGTGACGAGCTCTAAGCCAATCACAAGATTTCCACCTCATCGGCGCGAGCCATCCCACTTAAGTTTAATTCATCTCTACTTTGTCCGCTCTGCCTGAAATGTTTGGCACAGGAGAACCAATCAAATCTCAGAACCAACCATCTTAAATCAGTGTACATGCGCATTTGACAATGCATGCGCTCTACTACCAGAAGTGAACAGACAGCTTCGTTTGCCTTTATGAGGAGATTTGAAATACCTAATGCATTAATGTAAAGTGTGTGTATCAATTTATTAAATTGTGCCATGACACAGCATTATAATTTGAAAACATCCACCGGGATAATGATCTACTAAAAAATAAAATATCTTGATAATTGGCTTTTTTAAATTAGCATTTCAATGCATCATGGTTCAACATACAGCGTGTGAAATGCTAAGGCAGATTCTGCCTTATATTTTCAGCGAGCATGTGAATTAACTTAGCATATCATTTCTTAGACAAATTTCACTTTATATAAATTCTGCTACATAACCTCAGATCTCAGATGGTCGGGACTGGATTGTATTTGTAACAAATGTTATAACCACCAAGCAATATTAAAATGTTTGTATTATTATCATCATCATCGGTTATTTATTATTATTATTATTATTATTATTATTATTATTATTATTATTATTATTATTATTATTATTATTATTATTATTATTATTAATTAAGCCAATCACATCATCACCACCATCATTATTATTATTTATTTATTATTATTGTTAATTATTATTATTTATTTATTATTATTATTGTTATCATCATCATGTCTTACTACCCGTTTGGGCTATATGCACAAGATGTTTGTATTGACTTACATAACTCAATTGGATGCTCATACTATAATTGCTGGCCTAGCATATATGAAGTAACATACTCAAGAGGTTGCAGTGGAGTGCTGACAATTCATAACAATGTGTAAACTAGTGTAAGAGACCTACGATGGAGAAGGGAAGTCCCCTTGAAGTATAAGGAAGTGTTGTACAGGGCGTACTTTGTACTGATTATCACATACGCAGCAGAAACATGGACATTGAATGTAAGGGAGGCTAGAAAAGTGGAGGCCATTGAAATTAATTTTGTGGAGAGCATGTTAGCTGTCACGAGGAGAAACAAGATTAGAAATGAAGTTAAGTGGGAGAGAGTATGGATCAAAGGAGTACATGAGATAGTAGAGGAAGGAAGACTGAGATGGTATGGGCATGTAATGAGAATGGAAAAAGGGAGGATGCTAAAGAAAATGTTGGAAATTAAGTATGTAGGAAAATAATCGCAGGAGAGGCCAAGAAAGAGATGGGAGAAGCAGATAACAGAAAGTGTGAAAGTGAGAGGAGAAGAATGGAAGCATTTAGATAAGAAAGAATGGTGGCAGGTTAGAGTATGATTGAGGCATTTTACTAAACTGACACAGCCACAGGATGAAAACAGTTGATTATAATCATGTAGAAGAGCCTTTTATAAAATATGAGCATACTTTCTCTCTTATTAAATTGTATTATATTTGGAAGAAGGTACAGCAAAGATGGCTAAAAACATATAAAAGGTAACGAACACAATGTGCCTTTTACAACTAAGACTAGACAATTAGGTAATAGCTCCCTCTTGAAGAAAATCGATTGTTACCGCACAATCCCCCGACCCAAGTTTCATTCTATTATACTTGAAATGTGCAATGCAACTTCCTATAAGAGAAAACCATAAAACACAAAATTTAGAAAAAAGAAGTTGGTAAAGAATGATAGGATACGAAGATAGGAACAAGTTGACTTGAATAATTTTTCAGCTGGCAAAACAAATAGTTTGTTAATTTTAGTAACTTCTCCAACTGTCCTTCCTATCATGTTCCTTCTATGGAAAAAATAGACCTATACAAGACAGACATGCGTTTATTGAATGAGTTTTGGTGATATGTTAGCATTTAATTTGTATCAATTTTTTTTTTCATATTAATATACTAAAATGCTTAATCAATTGCAATGGGATTCTTAAACTTAAATCTCTTCAAGCACTCCATACATTTTTCTAACTGTATTTTGACCATACACAAGTAATTAAAAATGGTAATGAACACTTTAAAATGTTATAATCCTCTTTTTGTTGTGTTCGTTAACACTCCTATTTAGTTTTAAATGATTTGCCCATTTTCTATGTTTCTTTTTTTCATGTTGTTCTAATGGTTCATCTGTATTTAATAAATGAGCTATTGGCTTTAAAATGACTATTAAAAAAGATCTTCCACACAAGTTTATTATGTAAGCCCTGTAAATAAAATAAACATTCTTGCTTTAGACTTTTCTGGAGGGGTGTATAACCCAAATGGTTAGTAAGACCGTTGGGTGGAGGGGGGCTTGTCTGGGTACTTTTATAATTAGATCTCCTAGTTCTGTGTGAATACATTCGGTTAATATACCAATCTTTAATCCCCTATTTAGTATTTTTCTAAATAAAAATTATACAGATAATCCATGTAATTAATTACCCTTATTGTAATTTATTCCAACATGTAAGATGGTGACAAGCATCATCTAATTAAAGTTCATTTTAGAAATTTGTTTAATCCACCTTTTATGGAATCTATAAATTTTAATTTTGCCTGCAAATCCCATCTCATCTGAATTTGAATATTAGAAAACATAATAAACATAACAGGCTTACTGTTCATATTGACATGATTTTTTAGTTCTTCAATTCTGAATTTGTTCACATTAATTTATTAGTTGCTTTAGAAAATAGGAATCGCAACTAAATTATTAATATATATTTTTATACAAACACTTGGAAAATGATGAATGACTTTAATTGATGTTTCTCAGGAAATAGTAATTAATGTTTCTGACTGCCATCCTGACTTCAAGAGGGGTACAAGCATTCAACTTCTGTCCCAAGGGTTCATGCCTACAGTGGACTACACAAACTTTGATGACATATTCAAGGAGCATTACATCTGTGATTCACTCGCTTCTTTTCACTGCAAAGTTGAAGTAAGCAAAATTTCGATAAAATTTTATTTCTATTAGTGTGTTCATGTATTATCATTAATATGAGTTTACTGGCTAATATGTGTGTAGCACGAAGTGTGTTTGGAAAGGAAGTACTGTTTCCAAATAAGGCTGTGAGAGTCGCTGCGGTGCACTGAACTCCCTCATGCACTAGCTTACCCCAGATGCCATTACAGGAGAAGGAGTGTTTGTTTACATTTTGTTTTGATGTTTAAAATGTTTAAGGCAATTGAAGAATCCACCGACTGTAAAATTGATCTATTATCCGTGTTTTAAATTCAAGATATGTGAAACCAGCAAAAATTCATGTGCAGATTAATGAAGTTTATGGTGAAAATCCAATGAGTGGCGGATTGGTGATGAAATGGGCTAGAAAATTTAACGAAGGACATGAAAACTTGCATGATAAGGCATGGGGTGGGCAGCCCACTGTATTAATGATGGTTTGGTGCAGAAAATCAATGAAAAACTTCGTAACAATAGATGGTTTATAATTTTGTAACTTTCTTGTGAATTTACACAAATTTTAAATTGTGACATCATTTAAAATATCTGAAGCTATGTTCATGCTAGGTGCCAAAAATGTTCTCTGAGATGTACAAAAACAATTTACTTTGCAGTATTATGACTTTTATCGTGTGATACAGTGCTGAAGGTGATGATTTTCTAAGTCACATCGTCACTGGTAGTGAGATATGGGTATTTCACATTACACTGGAATCAAAACAGCAGTCCAAGGAGTGAAACCACACTACATCGCCAAAAAAGCAGAAATTTAAAAAAAAATTTCAACTTGAAAGATCATGTGCATTGTTTTTTGCGACAGAAAGGGAGTTTTGCTTGTACATTTAATTCCATGGGGCACAACAAGAAATGCTGTATCCTATTGTGAGACCTTGAAGAAATTGCATCATGCGATCCAAAAGGAAAGGCATGCTCAGTTGTGATGTTGTGTTGCTTCACGATAATGTTCGGCCACACGCTGCTGGTCGAACCCAAAAGCTTATCATGTCATTTGGCTGTGAACAAATGAATCATCCCTCCTACATACCAGACTTAGCGCCAAGGGAATTTCTCCTAATCCAGCATTTAAAGCAGTTCCTTGCCGGTCAGAGCTACGACGATGATGACGACATCAAAAGAGCTGTGCAACATTGGCTTCTTCACAGGTGGGCTCATTTTATGAAGAGGGTATTCAGAAATTGGTGCTGCACTACGACAAATGCCTTAATATATGTTGAAACTATTTGGGAAAGTAATTTATGTTATGACCTTTAGTGTGACAATAAAATTGTTTAAAAATATATTGTCTCTGTTTTTTAATAGCCAAACAGTACTTACTTTTCGAATACGCCTCATATATGTTTTTTTCCTAGAGTAGCTCTCGCTTTCACAACATTTCTTGTTTAACTGATATTATGAACATATCAGTCAATGGCAGCTTTACATATTTCAAATGCTTATTTTTATACAAGCCATAAGTTCAGCCCCTCTATCTGTATTTTCTGAGTTAGTTTACCGTAAGGAAAATTCATATTGGAAATAATGCTGACACAATACATTTAATATGTTGATGTTATTTAAAAACAACTCCATAGTGTAAGCACGCAAGCGAGCTATACTGAGAAGGCAAGCAAGCTATACTTAGTGGGCGACCGCCTTAGCCCGCAAGCAAGCTATACCGACCGAGCAGCCACCACCATTAACAATTATAGTGCTAACATTTGTGGATGGAGGGTGTCATGTGATCAGCACAACAAGCCTCTGACTTTTAATTTCACTTTTCTAAATCAAAGCTGCTACTTCTTTATTCAAGTAGCTCCTCATTTGCCTTCACGAGGCTGAGTTTGGCCACTTTTCAGACCCATTGCTTCAGAGCTCAAGTTTGGAAGCTCCAGGACTGAGCCCAGTACCTCTAAATCTGTAGCCATGAACTATGACCACTATTAAATAAATACACTGTGATTTATCGGTATAGCTCGCTTGAGGGCTGACGCCGTGGAGATTTTTGCAATTGACTAAAAAACAAAAAATAATTTGTTTGCTCTAAGTACACAATGACGCCGTTGACTTTTTCCTTAGTAACTGAACTTATTTTATTAAAAAAATCCGAGAGAAATAAATAAATAAATAAAATAAAATCAAGGTCATTACAATCTGTCACCGCTAGATGGCAGCACCATGTAACACACATTTCCAACTAGGAGTGTAGACTGAAATAAATATTTGATTGAAATGATTTATTATTATTATTATTATTATTATTATTATTTTGTACATTAGGTCACAATTCATTAGCTTTAGTACGAATACCATAGACATTTTGATAAAATAAGACATTACCGATGGTATTCATAAAGAGCTGGGTTTAATGGCATCCCCCACAAGTGCAGCCCAGGTAAGGTGCCTGAATTAACCACATGTAAGTCTTGGAAAAATTGTGGTCGTGTTGTAGTGGTAGTCACATTGAGAGACCCCTCTATGATGGTCTGCTCTGGCAGCAGCTTTCCGTATAATGGTGCTATGAGACATCAGGTTGGCCAGACGTCTGTTGTTGATTCATGAAAAATCCTTATCTTAGATAAAAATGTGGAAGGATGAATGTGAGGTGAATTAGCTTTTTAATTTCATGAACAAAGTAGGAATTTAAGACTTCAGGAGAAAATCTAGTTATAAATAGTGATTTTTTTTTAAACTTTAGTGATAGTACTTATGCCAGTGGTTATTTTGAAACCAGTTATTAAGTTGTGAATATGAGAACGCTGAGCTAGTGGACCCTCAGGCACGTTATAATGCATTGACTTGGGTTTGAGTCTCGTCATTAATGTAAATTCCTAATTCACAGTGGCTGATGCAGCCAGTGGCCCAGATAAAGTTTGCATGATAATATTACTGTCAGCGGCAGAATTAGAGTCATTAGAAGACATAAATTGACTAAAAGTCTGATTTCGAGACTTTTTTGATATATTTGGATGAAATTTGATACCAAAACAAGTAGATAGGTTCAGTTATATTTGAATTGATGTAGAAAAGGTAGATGAAGAGGATAAAGAACATTGTGTCTCAACTGAAACAAGACCACCCAGGGGCTTGCAAGTTAAAAGCTCTGAATTTTGTGATAATAATGTGGTGTTATTCTTACACAAATCCTAGGCCTGAAATTATAGACCATGCACCATATAAATTAGGGAGTTTAGAAGCTGATTATTAAACTTAAGCAGCTCCTCAAATAATTGATAAATTTGCAGAAATTTTACTTCGGGAGCAACAGGTCTTTCTGGATGAAAGGGTGTAGCTTTTGCCTTTTTTGTACATGGGTCGCATTAGATGGTAGAAACCCGACTTTTAGAATAAATTCAGATTCTGCCTCAATAATTTTGAGAGATTCTAGATGAAACCTTTAGGCACAAGCTCCTGAGCACCTGATAAATCTCTGATGTCCAAAAAACACTACGGTGCATTTACACTAATGTCTTCACTGCCTGCCATATTATAGAATTAAAACTTACCAGGCCTAGCAGCAGACAAACTCACTTACTTAACACGGCACTCAGTGCGGAGATAAGTAAAAATACTTCCAATTATGATGAAAATGATAATGATGATAATAATAATATATCTCTTTAAGGAAAACATTTTTTCGCTTTATGAGGTACAGTTTGTTTTATTTAGAAATAGGTACAGGTAAGATGGATAGAAACATAGTTTCCTTTTAATGTTCCTATCCATATTTCCTAAAGGCACCTTCTTCCAAATAAAACAAAGTGTACATCATAAATAGAAAAAGAGTTTTCCCTAAAGCGATACATTATACAGGATGAACTAGAAGTCATGCAACTCATTATATAAAATTACTTAAAATTTAAAATTATTTAAAATAATCTAACAATTATTTAAGAAACAGATGCACATTTATGGTCCCCAATAAATGCTGTAAATGTCCTCCATCTGCGTCTATGCAGCCTTCAGTGCATTTCACAATGTTTGCTGCAACCTTTCATAGAGTCCCTACAGTTATGGTGGCTATAGATACCTCAATGTTTCGTCTGGGTTTGTCGAGTTTACATGGGTTTTTTTTATAGACAATCTCTTTTAGTTGACCCCAAATAGAAAAATCTGGAAGACAAAGGTCTAGTGACCTAGCCAGCCACAATCAACAAGAAATTATGCAGTTTTCGAAGAACTCTTGCAACATGAACATCGTGGAATTTGCTATGTGCGCTGTTACCTTTTCATGCTGTAACCAACTTTCCCGTTCATCACTTTCTAACAGCGATATGAACTGATTAAGGATGTCTTAGTAATGTTCAGCCATAACTGTATCAATGAAGAATATTGGGCCGAGATTCTTTACCGCGAAATCACACATCATACACCAACTTTCTAAGAATGCAGCAGTTTCTCATAAAAAAAGTGTTGAGTTTTCAGAACTCCATATCCTACTACTATGAAGTTCATGACAACAAAAAGGTGAAATCATGCTTCTTCTGAGAAGAAAATATAATTCAGAATAGCAAGACCATTGTGACTGAAATGGTTAAACGACCGTGGCAGAAATGGTCGTTTTTCCTTATTATGTTCTTTAAGTTCATTCATAAATTGCATCCAATATGGATGCAGATCCAAGTCATTCTGGTTTGTTGAGAATGTCTTTGTAATGATTTACTTGGAGACTGCAACAAGGATTGACGAATGTTTTCCAAAGAGTTTTCGTTTAAGACTGAAGGATGGCCAGATCATTTATGATCATCTACATTATCTGTTTCTCAAAATCGAGCAACCCTCTAAACAATTGTAGACTTATTTGGCACTTCAGATTCAGGAACAGTTTCTTCAAACTCATATTGACAATTAACGTAAGAACGAAACTTCAAATAACTTTCAACAATGAACATATGTTAAGCCTTGGTAAAAGGAATGTTGTCCTGCTAATGACTCAGCTGCAGCTGACAAAGTGAAGGGAGATAACATTTTCAGTGTTAATTGAGCTTGATCTGTATAGTCACAGTCACAGTAACATTCAAATATTCTAGTCTAGTAGCTTACTGATCAAGCACAGCAACAAACCATTCCACGGGTTGCGTGACTTCTAGCTCACTCCATATGTACACATTCAATGTTCATTTCCTGTTTTTGTCCTTATGTTATTCCTTTTACATGTTCTTATCAAAATGTCCTATAATTCTTTACCAATTTCTTTTCTCCTCTCTCTCTTTTTTTTAAGGAAATTGTGTTGCGCCTTTCACCCTCCCTTCTGACGAGTTCTGATAGAATGATACCTAGCTCAGGGGATTGTGCTGTGTGATCGATTTTCTTCAAGAGGTAGTCAGTACCTATTTGTCCAATGGCAGCAATGTAAAGACTGTATTCGTCTTTTCATTGGAAAAGTCATATTGTGTTTGTTCCCTTTTTTATGTTTCTATTCATCTTTCATGTAACTTCTTCCAAATTGTAATAATAATATATTATTAAAGGAAAATTTAATTTTTATATAATGATACTATCGTACTAAAACTAAAGTAAGCTTATAATCTTACCAAAAATTACCTCACTTAAGACTCGTCTAAAAAAGGCAGTAACAAGGATCTTGTATTGGTAAAGGAACCTATAGTACTTGACAAATTATATTAAGTAATTATGTGATGTGTGCTTTTTATGTTTATTTGTGGATCTGCATTTTTTACCAAATTTGAATAGGGCATTAATAATTTCCTTACATTGTATCCTTTTCTTCTAACACTGACTTTACTCCTAGGCTGGGAGCCACTGTGTCTTCATCAAGGATGAGGGGAAGCTGTTGTTCCGCAATGTGTGTGTAGGCACAAAGTTTCCTGCCCGGCTAAGACTATACAACCCCACACTGGTGCCATGCACCTTGTACCTTTCAACCACCACCGCCACCACTAAGGGAGCTAAGTCTACAGAATCTGCCTTCTCCGTGACACGACTGAGACCCTCACTGTCAACTTTGCTCCAACTCTCATGGAGGTAACTAATTTGAAACAGTCAATCAAGTTTCCTAAATATTACCACTCTTGTGTTCTGGCTTCCTCTGCCGTGAGATTTCTTTTCGCAGTACCGCATATTACTACCCGTTTGGATTAAACTCCTATTTACTAATAACGCTAATAGTTTTAGTGATTAGGACGATTATATTTAGCTGGAATATACCCACATTTGCGTGGAGAAAGAGCAGAAAACCATTTTGGAAAAAGCACTCCCATTACTCCAGACCGAGATTCGACCCTCGATCTCCCCATCATTGGAGCAGTCTATTCTAATGCATTAGTAGCACCTTAGACCATGTGGCCACTGAAGTTGGTCGTGAGATGTTCATACAAATGGTATGAGAGTTGTGTTTTGTGTTAAATATCACTACTGTTGTGTTCTGTAGATGTACTCAGCCTCCTTTGAGATCTTCATTGAAATGCCAGCCCCAGTGAAGCCTGTCAAGATAATATTCAAGCTGGCTGGGGAGGGTTGTATCCCAGAGGTAACCATTGTGCTACCCAACGAGAAAGGAAGGCATGGATACAAACTTCTCAGCTTCTGCCCCACTATCTTGGGGGATGTTACTACCAGACAGTTTAGCTTCACCAACGTTGGGGTTCTTCCCTGCAAGGTATGCACACTAAATATAAGTTCTGTTAGGAAGTACGCAATTATAGCCAATGCTCAGTAATAACACAAAAATAAATGGTAAATTGTGATCTTTTAGTTTTAATCTAGGCCAGATATTATATCTGTACTTGTATTGTTATTTTTAACTGGTTTTGATAGAGAAAATAATGGGCATATTCTAAGTCTTTGTGTTCATCAGTATTTTAAAAATAAAAACTTGGGGTGGGGATATAGAGAACGTGGGGAAAATCAATTGTTTTTTCAGTGTTTATATCAAAACTTTTTTTTTTGCCAAAATAAGTAAAATATGGCTGCAGTAAAAACATAGAGTTTAATTTTCTTCACGTGGTGATTTCAACAGGTGTTGAATATCTGTCATTAGTATAGCGGCATTAGATGAGAAACTTTTTAAATGTAGAGAAAAAACTGTCATTAATTTCCAGAACACCATAAACAGATATTCAAGAAACGTTGAGGTCCTCCATTTGAAAAAAATTAAACTCTTGGTTTGTACTGGAGTAATATTTTATTTCTTTTGACCAAAAAAAAAAGTGTTGATATAAAAACTGTAAAAACACCTACAGTTTCTCACATCTTCTACATCCCCCCCTTAAGTAGTTCTCAAATCTTAATTTAATTTTCCAATGTTATCGATTGAAATAAGATAAATTTAAAATACTTGATTGTGTAATTGGGCTTGTCTCTAAGAAGCAAAGTACTGTCCTTCTTCTGTTTTTGCTGCTTGCAGTTTGTGGATAGTATACATAAAATATATATTGAAATAATCTGGGTGAGGGGTATTGATATTACCCTACTCCTGCAAGCTCAATTAACCTTCAAGGGGCCAGAAGGAACCATTGTGTCGGGTTTGTTCCCCTTGGTACATGGCCTTCCTGATATTGGGAGAGTGCCTTCCTACACTGGTATTCTATAACAAGGAATTGTTGTTTATGGTGTTCCCTAATGTATTATTATCTTGAGGAAGATTTGTTTTATTCAGCTATATGTATGCATTGTTGCTTTAGTTGCAATCTCTAAAATTATTTTTATTTAATACAAACTAGAAACAGCACTATCACAGTGAGTAGGTACTAAACAATTTATGTTCAAAATATATCTTTTAATTCTTTTTAGAGATAAAAATTTTATGAAATAATTTTAATTTGGGTCAAGTATGATGTACAGAGCCAGTCACATCAAGGAACCAATTTTTCACCTGAGTCCCATCATAAGCAGCCCACGTTTTATGACCAGTATAGTACAAAAATACTACAGTATTACTTATTAAATCTAAGTTGGAAAATGTTTGTTTGTAAAATATGCCAGTGTGTGATTTATAGCTTGTGCATTGTTTATCAAAACCCTTGAAATTGCATATAATATTTATTAAATATGGAATATATTATTAATTTAACTAAAATGTATCAATATTTTCTTGATATTCTTTAATATAAAAACAAAAACTTTGTTCTAAAGCTTATGTAAACATAAAAATGTATTGCAGGTTATAGTGGAGCTTTATTTAAACACAGGGAGTGTTTTTTCCTTGTATCCAACCCACGAAACTGTTCCAAAAGCCTTGATGTTGGTACCAAATGGTAAGTTCACTAATAGTATGTAATATAGATTAAAATATGTGTTCAAGATTAGAGGATTTCAGAAAATAATGAATTTGAAAACCTCTGGGTACTTTGTCAGAATGGCCTTTGTGCAGGGATGGAATGTCAGATAGGAGCTTTGAAATAATTAGTCAACACTGAAGTTTTGTTAACTTTTACTATAAACTATAGCACAAGATATGATTTAGTCATTCATAATTGATTAAGTTCAAAAAGAGTCGCTATGATTTAGTCATTCATAATTGAGTAAGTTCAAAAAGAGTCGCTATGATTTAGTCATTCATAATGAGTAAGTTCAAAAAGAGTCGCTAGCCCATGTTAGTCATTCCATCACCCAGTCATTCTGTAAATTTACATTGGTTCCCTGCCTCAAACTGGGGACAAAAGCAGCGAGCATAAAAGTTGACATTTGTTAGTATCTATATTTTCTCTTTCCTCGCGTGTTCATCATATTTTACTAGATTCAGATTTGTAAAATAGTGGGTTCAGCTCAACTTTATTAAAAAAGTAATGGAGTGAAAGCATAATAATGTAACCGTGTTTATTTAGCCATTTAATGTTTGGTTACATTAGTTATTAGTTTTTAAAAACTTAATTTTGGAATAATAACGACAAGACCTTAAACTATTAATTTAATATTTAGTAAAAGAGGGCATATCTATGTTCATAATGATATATTTTTAATCCAGGATCCTTAAATCAGTAGATAGACGCTCTACCAACTGAGCTGCTGTGTTAGACAAAAGCTCGTGAAGATTAAACTAAACATAGCAAGATTACAAGTGAATTCACATCTTGTACAAGAAAATATTTAGCAAGCTTAAGGGTTATAGTTAATTTATTTATGTTGTACTTCATTAAATTGATTTATGTTAAACTTTCTCTGCTTTTATACAGAGCCTGTTCAATACACAACAATTGTATGTCTAAATCCTGGTCAGTTTGCAACATTTGATGTACACTTCCAACCTCAGCACATATCTACCTACGAGGGAGAAGTCAAGCTCTTCATAGTCGACAACCCCTTTGAGAACTTGTCTATCACACTCACCGGTGAAGGCTATATGGAGGACATCACTCTGGAGGGTCTTTTTCCTGAACGATTGTCCCATAAATCTCTCACACATAAGCAAGAAGGAGATTTTGAGCTACCATGTTACCAACTAGACTATGGTTTCTGTTATATCAATAAGATCCAGAAGAGAAACTTCAAAATGGCAAACCACTCTGATATGAACACTTACCGGTTCGAATGGAAACCCCACCCAAATATTGTAATATCTCCCACCATAGGTCATCTGCTACCTAAGATAGGGAAGGACATTGTCATAACCTTTTTAGCCTCTGAACCTCTGACTCTTACTAAGGTAAGTGGGATTGGGACAACTCCTAGATAGCTCAGTCGTAAGAGCAAAGCCAAAGGTCCTGGGTTTGATTCCTGTGTCCAAGTGTCATTTTTCAATTTAATGAATATGATATTTATATGCGGCTATAAATGTAATTAACAAACATAATAGTTTGGGTATTGAATCCATCAAGGTAAATATTACTTTGAATAATAGTTAACCCAGTCATACAGGCTCACATTCTTGGTAATATGAAGTGTTACACTTTATTCTGGCAATTAGCACATATTTATTTCAAAATATCTGTTATTTATTTTCCATAAGAACCTGAACAAAATTCTTGTTAGCGAATCTAATGTTATTTTTGTTGTTGTTGTTATTATTATTATTATTATTATTATTATTATTATTATTATTATTATTATTATCCCTAATATTAATATTAATATTACCACCACCACCATCGTTAGCATTGTTATTGGCTTATATGCACCCAATGACAAATTGCTTCCTTTAGCTAAGTATTTGAAAAATGACTGCCACATGACTGCCTAGTATTTCCATTGAAAGCCAGGATTTTCTGAAAATGCACGACAAGTGTATTTAGCTTGTAGTGGGGAAACCTGAAGTACCAGAGTGTTTGAAACCCAAGTGTTGATCGACCAAGAAACAGCATTATAATTAGTAAGGTTAGGATCCAGAGGAGAGGGGGAAACTAACGTTCTCGATTTGGGTATCTCTCCAAGATAAGGGTTGGATTTTATAGTCAAATGACAGTGTAGTTATTATAGCCTAAGTACCAAGCTTTATAATCAGCAACCAAGTGCAGTTTGAAATTTTTTTCACAAAGGTTGGAAATAGGTATGTGAAAAAAGTTTCGATACATCGCAAGAAACAACTTTTTTGTTAATTTCACTCATGTTGGGAGTCTGGGACTAAATGTTTACTAGGGTGGACTGTAGAGGAACAGGAATAACAAATGACACTGCAATTGACAACCAGCCTACTACCCCTTCCTTTATCAATGAGCACGGTCATCAAAAACAAAACAAAAGAATCTTTTGTAGAGCTCAATGAACTCAGTCACCTGAAGGATGTCCCAAGCAGACAAAGCATAAAAGGGTGTCCATAATTCTATTGTTTGTCAATAGTTAATAATCTATCTTAATAGAGTATATAAACGAAAAGTGTAGTTAATAAATGGCACCTTCTAAAATTGAATTATGGAAGTTTTTTTTAAGAAGTTGGATAGCTAAAAAGCATCTTGTAAAATTTGTTCTAAAGTATTAAAAACCATTATAATTTTCATTGTTTATATAATATGGAAATACAATTATGATGTAAAAGTTGAAATTATTATTACTATATAAAAAAATTCAGATTAAAATTTCGATACCGATACTTAATGTTATCAATACTTTTCTTTCAATACTTGTACGGTATCGATATTTTTTCTTCCAATACTTTTAATGAATACAGTATCGATACTTTTCTTTGAATACCACATCCCTAGTTGGAAGAAATTAGTGTTTGAGTGATAACTATTTTATGTAATGAGGTTAATTTGATTAATGAATAAACTTGGTAGTTTTGGAGAGACAGCAAATGCAAAGTGTTGAATTAAGTTTAAAGTGGTATTATTACAAATCAAGTGACTAAAATAACTTTACCAGTTATTGAAGGAGTTTTTGTGAACATATGAATCGTCAGAAGGATTCTGGATTGTTTGAAGCAGAATGTATTGGTGTTAAGAGCAGCATTGGATATTGTGAATATACCATCAAATTGGTGTTGACGGTAAATCCAACAGATTCTACTAATACTACCAAAGTAAAGATAGGCATGGGGCCAAAGTCACAGAGGAATGCAATAGATTCACATGTGATAATGCTCGATGATTTCAACTATAATTTTGTTAGAAACTTGAGAGATTAAGTTTTAGGACTAGAGTGGGATCCTTGCTACATCACCATGTAAGCAATGATATGGGGAAATTGTTACAACAGATTACATATATCTGTATATTAGGTTCCCACATACAATGAAAACCAGTTCTAAGATATCATATATTAGGGTGGATGTGTTTAGCACCCATCTACTAGTGTGACAAATAAAGATAAAATGGGTCGAAACTCGCTTTGGTGGCAACACGGTCCAAGGTGCTACTCTCGCAATAGACTATACTGCCGATGATGGGGAGATCATGGTTTGATCCTGGTCAGGTGTACTGAAAGTGTTTTTTCCTGAATGGTTTCTCACTCTCTCCATACAAATGTGAGTACACTTCCTTTAAATTCAACTTTCCTCATATCTAACTCATTAGCGTAATTAGGACATAAGTGTAAAATCTAAAAGGTAGTAAGACATGGGGCTAAAAAATGGTTATGGAAAGGGGTTATAGACCTTACTCTATTGGGGAGGATATTATTTGGGGTAATAGTGTGATCTGAAAAGGAGGAAATCTAAAATGAGGAAGGACATGCCATAGTAAGAAAGGAAGATGGAATGTCATCATTATCATCATCATAAACTGTTTCCAGTCCATGGCCTGGTCAGTTTAGTAAAATACCTCTCCATCCTCCTCTACACTACCACCACTCTTCCTCCTTTAATCTCTTCCATTCTTCTCCTCTCAAAACACTTTCTGTTATCTGCTCCTCCCATATCTTTCTTGACCTCCCTTGCAGTCTTTTTCCCACATATTTCATTTCCAACATTTTCTTTGCCATCCTTTCCCTTTTTCCATTCTCATTACAAGCCCATGCCATCTCATTTTTGCTTCCTCCTCTATCTCATGTACTCCCACTCTCTACCGGATAACTTCATTCCTAATCATGTTTCTCCTGGTGACAGCTAACATGTTCCTCACAAACTTCATTCCCATGTCCTCCACTTTCCTAGTCTTTATTACGTTCAATGTCCATGTTTCTGCTGTATATTTGACAATGGGTACAAAGTACACCCTGTAAGATGAAATATGGAAAGATTAAAAAAGCCAAAAATGAAAGGGTGGGGGGCTACAAGACAGTGCTGGGTCCAATGTTCTCGCTACACTTGGAGGGTGTGGAAACTGAAACAGAGAGACCAAATAGATTGAATGGAGTGGTAAGTATTAAGACTGAGCAAACGCCGATTGTCGATCCAATTATTGGCTGATAATGACACAGTTGGTAAGCCAATTATTGACTTTGGTTTCACCTATTATTAAAACCAATATCTTGTTAATCTTTTTTTTTAACTGGCCCACACATGATAGTTACTGGGAACTCATTATTGTTAAGCTCTTGGAAGACAGCTTTTTACATTTTTCTGTTGCTATGATAGGGATGGGCGGTGGCTGCTAGTTAACTCCAATTAACAGTTACTTCTTTCATTAACAAGAAGAGAGAATCAGTGGTGGGTGGGGAGAATGTGTTGAGAAGAGAGAAGGTATTGCAGCTGTAGTGGGTAGGGAGGGATTATATTTGCAATTTAACTGACACTAACTATATTAAAATGTGGTAGGACCAATGATAAAGTGAATTATATTTAAATTAACTCAAGTTTTCATTTAAACTTGTCTACAATCAAAATTAACAAAAAATAAATTAGACATATGAACACTTATTTATATCATTACTGCATAGTATTGTTGTAGTATTTAAAATAAACTAGATCAAACATTATCGGCATCATTGATCAGCCTAGTCGGCGTCGGCATGATCGACAAAATGGCTGATTTGCCCATTCCTAGTAAATATGGCTGTGGTGATAAAGACCAGTATACTGTTTGTAGCCCATAGCATCAAAAAGAGGACATTGGAAAGTAGACTAATATACCTAGGGTATAGTCACAAGTTAAAAAGGGCCAAACTAAGCATCAGATAAGGAAACTTAAAGCAAGGATATAAGGACTTCAAAGTTTATCCTCTTATAAGTAGACAGAGAATATATTCAAACACGTGAAAGTGCTTGTCATTTAAAAAAAAAACAGAGACCAAAATTCATTGAATTTGAAACTTGTCATGAGGTGCTGAAGAAATAAAATGGAGCAGATTTATTACTCACTGGAAAGCAAATTGCCAAGAGAGCTGAAATGGAGAACACACAAAAAGAGTAATAATAGCTTAGTGGGAATTGATAGATCATGGCCTTGTAGAGTCAAATATTAAAAACTTTGGGATGATTATACATTAATGATAAAGAGAGTATGAGATTTAAAGAAGAGGCCCAAAAAGTGAAAGGAGTTTAATGAGCAGTACCTCTGGTCTTTCTTTTCCCTGCATTATACAATAAAGAAACTGACAAAGTTCAAGATTTAGACAGTATGCCAGCTGAAGATGGGAGAAATCATTCCTGCAATTTAAGAAGGTTCCATCACTACTACATGGAATAATAATGCCAATGGGACTGGTGTCATAGAGAGGCCACCTGATAGGAATAAAGTAGCTGATAGTGGAGAATATTCCTATGGCAAGACTGACAGGGAAGCACCTTTATTATTTGGGGTGTGTTTATGGTGAGTTATGTGTAATTGTCAAGAGGAAGGAATAAAAGAAGCTGGCTGGCTATGACACATATTGTCAGTCAGGAAGAATAAAGCGAGAGTGGAAAAGGGAATATTGTAAAAAGTAAAAGGAGGTGTCATGATACCTGGTACAAAGAATGAATTAAGAATCAATGCACTGAAGATAATGGTAGACTAGATAAATAAAGATTAATAGGTTCCTGTATGAATATAAGGAACAACAAACCTATATTTAGTTATGTAGTACAATGAAAGCAAGGCCGGATGATAGTTAGAGAGTGACAAGGCAATCGTGGTTTTTAGATCAGGTGGAACAGACACTGAGAGGTAGCTGGACTATAGTTAATGTAAGATACATTTCAACACCTGAAACCCAGCTCACTTCAAAAGGTTTCATTTTACTACAGAACCAGTTTCAACTTAACATAGAAAAACAAATTCTGGCTTTGACACATATAAAACTTTGACAAAAAAACATATTGATATGGAAAAAAAAGTCACACTTGACCTGATATAGTAGAGTAGGAATTGTTGATACAAAACTTTAATATGGCAAAAACATATTTAAATAATATATTTTGCCAACCACAGGTTGAATTATTTAAAAGAAAAGAATCATATGGTTGCTCCACATAGTGATATTTATCTTCTTCACCTCAGTATTGTGTCTCTTGTGGCTTACAGAATACAGTACTTAAATGTGGTTTGTTTCATATTAGAGTGTTGTCTCAACCAGATTAGTTGCACAGCTAATTATTACAATAGATCCATATATCCAATTGTTATTTTTATTCTGTACTAGTTGGAACTTCAATGCACTATTGCACATATTAACCTACTGACTCCCAACCTGGGTACCACTGCATGGGATGATCGTCAAAAAGTGATGAGTTGGAGGAAAGAAACAAACCCTGCCAACAGCGACGCTGGTTCATTCAACTCATTCATGTCCCCAGAACTGTCTATAGCGAAGTATGTCCAACATATCAACATATGGTACAGTATCAATCCTACTCTAGACCAGCGCACAACCAACCATGTTTCCACTCACTTCCTCTCACTATATTGTTTCTTCTTTATTCCTTTAGGCAAAGCAAGTGGTTTGTAGACTAGAGTAATAAATTATAACTTAACTCAAAACCCAAACACAAGACACTTGCCCTTCATTGGTGGCTCAGCCATTAGAACAGCAGCACCCTCCACAGTTCTACATACATTTTAGTTTAGTTTAGTACAGTTGACTATAACACAGCCCAGATGATCATATATATATTCAACATATTTCAGATTTTGTAGTTTTTATGGACAGTAATAATGTTGGTGTTCTTAATGTTGGGTTTTCATGGGGATATGAGACAAGCTTGCTATGAACCCCTTTGTATCTTGGTATAAAGTCTAGAAAGAGAAGCGGGAGAGGAAGGTAAATGCCTGAGCGCGAAGGTAGGATTGGAGCTGCAAGCGTTGCAGATTTCCACAGTCTAGCTTTGAACTGACTTATATTTTTGTTTTAATTCATTTCTGTATTCTTGCATATTTAACTGTTTATCTAATGAGTGTATAAATGAATACTGAAACTAGAACATGTTTAATTTATTAATATCTCTGAATGAAGTTTCATAGGAAAAATTAAAATTAAAAACAAAGAGTATCCTTTTATGAAGCGTAACTAGTATTAGTTTTAATGTCTCACTAATTAACCAAAATTTAAACTCGTAGTGTTTGGTTCCCATTCATAAAGGAAATGTGTATTTTAAAATATAATGAGTGTCTAAATTGCAACTATCATATTTTTATCGTTTGCATTTAATTTATAATATAATATAATATTTGTGCTACGAAAAGAATCACTGCCTTTCCCTTTTTTAATTAGTATTATTCCATCTTTATTTACTGTATATTGATATCTTTGTGATAATTTGATTTAACTGCAATATTTTAAATAATTTTATAGATAAAAACAATTTTATTTGGTTTATTTTTATCAACTAATTATAGAACAACATCATTAGTATTGTAAAGCAGTCACAGTCCACAAATACAAAACAAAATCAGTATCATTATAAGTTATAAATAAATAAAACAAAGGATTTTTTTTAACTTGGAATTCGATCTCACTGAAAAAGATTTTATATATATATATAGATATAGATATCTTTTTTTTTAATTACCTTTTTGCTGACAAGCCTTGAAAACTATTTGGTTTTAGTAAATATTTTTAAATCACAAAATGTTTCAAGTCTTATTTATTACCTTTATTTTGATAGTTATTTGGTGAAGTTAAGGCTAGTTTGCCTTGTCTTACACTTAACTAAAACATAAACCAAACAAACTTATAATAACTATAATAGTAACAATATTTACTTTCCCCTCAATCTCCTCCCAACACTTCCCCACCCTCAACCATCTTCCCTGTTTCACCCGACCAGCACCCCGCTGTGTTCAAACTCACAAGCCGCCATTGTTATCCTTAATGTCCCACTTAACATACCCAGGGTATAGGTTAATTTATCATTTATATATAGTATAATTAGTGTAAAATATAAATAAATCAGCCTTGATTATCCTTAATATGCATTGAAAAGAATATAATCTCAATTATTGTAGTTTAAACTTAACAAAATAATTATTCATTTATAACAATGAATGTTGTCCACTGTAGAGTCACCTTATTATCTTAGTTTTGAAAACAGAATTCCCCAAGCTCCCTGGTGAGTTTTTTGTTTGTTTTTATGTGCCTTGAAAGAGTTTTTAGTGTAGCAGGAAGGCTTCAAAATTAATGGCAAATTAATTCTTCTGTTTTCAAAAGTTATTGAAAATCTAGACCAAAAACATTTGACTTGTAATCTTTCAATAGCATACCGGTGACAAAATTAATGCACTTAACAGGTTCTGTATTTGTTAATTTGTTTGTGTTGATCAGATTGCAAGAGTATAAGCTTAAGGTGGTGGAGATGGAGGATGAGCCTGACCATGAAATAATCAGTGGAACAGTGCGGTCTTTCTCTCTACTGGTGTCAGCCGTGGCTGACTACACCAAGTGCTCTTACAGCACTTACCATATTCACTTCAAAGATACACTTATGTTCCAGGTGTGTGTGTGCGTGTGTGCATATTTGTTAATATTCCCACACCAACCACATTCATTTCAAATATATGCACATATAAACATGACTCTTTAAGAAATATCTCTTTACATCTTCACATTTCTTAATCCTGTTTCATTTATAAAATGATATACTTCACCATTGAAGTAAATAATTTTCATCATCATCATCAACAACTGTTTTCAGCTTGTGGTTGGGTCAGTTTAGTAAAATGCCTCTAACTTCCTCTATCCTTCCACCATTATTCCTCCTTTAATTTCTTCCATTCTTCTCCTCTCACTTGAACACTTTTAGTTATCTGCTCCTCCCATCTCTTTCTTGGCATCCTCTCTCTTTCCATCCTCATTACATGCCCATACCATATACTTTTATAAATCCAAATGGATAGAGAAAAATGTGATGGGAACAAAAAAAAGGTAAACAGAAAGTTACAAATTAAATAAATGAAATTTTATTTTGTTTACGCCTCTATCCTGTACTTTCGGAGTTCTTACAATAATAAGATCATGTAAATATAAATGGTATAGAACTCCGCATGGACTTTCTCACTCTATTGTTTAAAAATTGAGATATTTACTCAAAACTTGTAATAAATGTGAAACGAAATAATATATACTAGCAAACCTGGGCACAAATTGCATTATAGCATACTTACGTTAAACTTTTTTGAGTCCCTGATTTAAATTTTATGATTCTCCTTTTAAAAAATCAATGTCATCACTAGTATATTTGGACGAAAAAAATCAATATTGAGTCACAAGGGTCAATACTTTGTATTAAAATTTCGACTTCTGATAAAAAAAATTATTAGTTGTTACACATCTTATGGTTATTGCATTGCTATAAAATTTTTCAATTATATATTTAGACCAATAAAAAATGTAAATATTGACTATTGAGTCTAAAATGATAGAGATAGATCATTGCTGTGCAAACATTTCCCCTAAGAGGTTAAATAAAAACGAACATAAACTAGACTTAGACTTACTTATCTACTTACTCTCTGGAATTAGATAATTATTCCATTAAAACTTAAGTAGTATCTTTGTACAACTGAAGCTCACAAAATTGTGGTAATATATTTGCCAATATCTCCGAAGCTATTGG
The DNA here is from genome assembly GCA_902155825.1 of Timema genevievae. Classification (NCBI taxonomy): domain Eukaryota; kingdom Metazoa; phylum Arthropoda; class Insecta; order Phasmatodea; family Timematidae; genus Timema; species Timema genevievae. The sequence goes on from CABFWO010003706.1 coordinate 25,821, forward strand.
TTTTATAAATATATATGTCAAATAAAAGTTTTTTATTTTTAATAGTACTACAATTTTGGAATGCTAAGTTATTTAGTATCCTAAATAGTTGCAGAGATAAGGAAATTTCCGCTTTTTTAAGGTACCCTAAAATACATTTTCATAGTAAAATGAAAATAGCAATTTTATTTGAAATCTTAATCAATGCCTAAATACGAATTTTAATAAAAATCGTTGGAGCCAATTTTGAGAAATCTCTTTTCACACTTTATTAAACTACTCTTAATTTTAGGGTTAGACAGACACACAGACAGACGCCATTGCAAAGACCACTTTTTAGAGTTCAGGGGGTCATGAAACGTCAACATCCATCAACATCTCGGGCTAGATTTTTTTTACGGTCACAATACTTGATCTTTAGTGTTCTAAAAGTTTAAAACATATTTGCAATGATAAGTAATTTCATATCTCAAATAGTTTCCGAGATGTGATAAAAATGAGAATTTATGCATCAGACTGGAACCCTTAAAGTCATTTTGCCGAAAAAATTAGAGTAGCCATTTAGTTTATAATATTGATCAATGCTTGGAAATGAAATTTAATCAAATTTTTTTTTCTTTTTTTTTGCCGTTCAGTAAACTACCCTTAATTTTAGGGTTGGATAGCCAATTCCAAAAACCCCTTGGGGGAAACCCTATGAAAACCCTAGATACCAAGTTTTAGCCCGATCGGTACAATAGTTTAGGCTCTATTCCAATGTACAGACAGACGGAAATTCAAAAACCACTTTTTCGGATTTGGGGGGTCATGAAATGTTGAAATTCACCAAAATCTTGAGTTCGATTTTTTTGACCATCACAATACTTTCTCTACCTGTAAGATAGAGAGAAAGTAAAAATTTTTATAATCCTTTTAAGTGATTGTGCCTAACAACAAAGTTCTTACCCTGGTGCAGCGTGCCAAGTCACTAGAAACTCCAGTGATCTTCTCCGGGGGATTTATATTTGAATTGTGCTATGGAATATAAAGTGGACTGCTAGCAAGAAGAATACAATAGTGTTTGAAACAGCTAAAATACTTATCCTGAGCTTATCCTAAGCGTGAATAATCCAACGATACTTAATGTGATTAAAAATCATATTATTTTTACTTATTTATCTCTTATTAAGGAATTCAGAATTGTTTCTGTCTAAATGCATTTTATGGACTCGTAAGAGGTCTCAATTACAGCGTTCCTAGAGAATTGTTAAAGTAGTTCATTTTATAAAAGCTCTACCTGCTATTCTTCACTCTTACAATTTATCTTACTAAGTAACTAGGAAACGTCTAAGATGTGATTAAGTCCTGAGACTTTAAAGCTCATTCGAATGACAACAGCACTCCACCTCTTTTAAATCATTGTGCAAGGAAGAACTGTTGTCAGTCATATTAACTTCATACACTTGACCCCAAGAAATAAAGTCACAACTTATTTTAAAATATTGTTTTGTTTGGTACTGGTTGAGAATGTTTTAAAATAATTTTTCAAAAACTTTAACAAGTCCTTAAATGTGTATTTTCCAAATTAAAATAAATAAACCAATGATTTAATTCTACCCTCCCAACATTTTTGCTAGAACTGTGTGTGTGAGTTTACCCATACAAACACGGGCTTGGTACCCTTGGAGTATAAGTGGATAATCTCAGTGGACGAGAGCCTCCCCATTCGACCTAGTTCCGCAGCTCTGTTGAGGTCGATGGAATTAGCTGATGAGGGATTGTCCCACCGCTCAACATTCTCTCGACCAATGTCTGCTCTACTGCCACCCAAAGAACAGTTGTTCAGAGACACTTCATGTGAACATGTGGCAACTGCCTGGAAACGACCGAGACCACTCACAGGAAGAGGTAACGTTTAACATATTATTCTTTTTCAATCCCTTAGCACAACTTAATTATTGGCATGAACTGTCGGTCCAGGTAAGCATTGAAAGGATTGCTTGCCTACTTTAAGCAAAATAAAACCTTATTTAATGTCTACAATTATCATTTAAATCACAAACCTAATTTATTTCATAATTTTGGCAGCATCTTTGTATGAGAGCTTCGTATTTGTCATGTGGGACTGTGGGTCTGTCCCCACCACAAAGACCTGCTAGAAGCCAACTCAGACTTGATTCTGAAACATTAAATGGCATGAAAGGGATGGAAAGATGGTAAGGTACATGCGTGTAAGTAGAGGGGAAAAAAGCTAAATTTGAACTGCCTTTCGCTGCAACCAAGTATTTTGACCATTGAAAGAAAAGAATAGTAACCTAAACAAATGCTTTTATGTTTGTTTCAAGAAGTTGTTTATAAACAACAAATGAGACAGTCTTAGATTCTTAATGCTATCGTGTATATTCACAAATTGTGTATTCTGAACACCCTCAGACTTATCTTGGGAACGTTTGATTACAATTTAATAAAAACAATCATTTAGAGTTGAATGGATAGCTTTATTTTAGTTTTAATTATTTGGGGCAGCTCAAATCTAACTGTCCCACCGGGAAATCTTCTGGTGTCCTGGTGGAACAGTCCAACCCTGCTCACTCTATTACAAAAATAGCTGTACTTATTTTGTTTGACTGTTAAATATGGATTTTCTAAAAACAAGTCTATCTGTTATAGTATTTCATAGGGTCGCAACACACCTAAAAAAACTTAAAAAGCAGAAAAAACAGTGAAAACAGAGATAATATAGCAAAAAAAAACTGGAATTTTTTGATACTAAGGTCAATTCTAGCTGTTCCAATTGGTAGCACTGTCTGGCATTACTGTTCTGGTTTCATGTTTTGTGTATTTCCTTTACACTAGTAGATAACTGGAGTACTATTAGTAACTGTAGGTGTTGATTTTTCACGAACCTTGTAACTACCAATAGTTTATGGGCCAGATAAATAATAGTGGTTTTACTGGTGTCTATCGGAACTGTCACAGTTGAACAATAGCTCTGAAGTATTAGTTAACAGTTTTGTTTTGTAATGATTTTTGCTTCAACTCAGTTCCATTTGAATGTGAAGACTTTCAAAGGAAATGTTATTCTGTGCTGATGAGTTGAAGCAGTCAATACCGAAAACTAGATATTCAACATCTATTCAGTTTATACAAAGTGATGCTACTTCTCGGTTAATGTCCAGTGTATGGTGGACAATGTTTTGGAGATAATAAAAGACAAGCCTACATTCAAAGAAATGATGGCGTTACTGAAATCTATCTACAAAAAAGTGAAACATATATCACAAGTTCAGCTACAGAATAAATTAAAAAATCTGTAATTCAAATGTAACCCTTCATTAAATGATTTTATTAGTGATTTTGAAAAAACACTTCAAGAACTTAAGGACTCATGAACTACAATGAAAGTATAACACAGGCCTGCAAAATGTGTATTCATGAAAGCTTTTTTAAAAATCTTACACTGATTTCATAGTTTCCTATGAATTTACAACATTTTTGAAAGCAATTCAAGATTCTTTTTCGACGTTTTTCATTGAAGAAAGGAAGTTTTTATCTGACGTTAATCATCTTATATCTGGCCCTACAAAGACACCTTCTTTTAGTTTAGCTTCTGATGAATAAGGGAACTTCTTACGTAAATACTTAAAGCAGTTTTCATCTTTTTACAACGACTTAACAACATTTCTTATGCGGCCCAGCTTTATATCGAGGGGTGGGGGGGGGAGGGTACTGGATATCCCTCAAGTCGAGCTCCGTCATGAGTTCTTCGCCTTTGACGCCGTAAACTTCTGACCTTGAGGAGATCCAGCTCATACCAGTACAAAAGGTAACAGACCTGCAACAATGCCATAGAGGCATAATTAAATTGTGACTAGCTTAAGAGAACATGTCAAAAGGAAATTAGATAAATATATTTACAAATGGTAACAGACCTGCAACAATGCCAGGCGTAATCAATCTTGCAATGACTACTGACAAAGTTCTTAAAAGAAGACATAATTAACATATTTACAACTTTAATAGAGTCATATCAGAATGTCAAACAGACATAAAAAAATTAACCTTCCTCCTATTTATTTGCATTAATGTGACAAAACAAAAGATGATTACTTTACACAGGATTTAAGATCATCCTTTGAGGTTGATCATAATTTTTACTATGATAAAGCCAAAAATATGAATCAATTGTTAAAGTCCTCAACCTGGACATTATTAACTTTAAATTTAATTTTGTTTAAATTCTTCAATCAAAGGAAATTAACATTAACACTAAAGCCAAAAAGGAATTTTGATTTAAAAGAGCCAAAAAAGAATTTTGTTCATACATTTAAGTTGGGCGAGAAGTGTCCACGAAGAATACGCAGCCAAGAGTGAAGTTTTCTTCGATCTCCTGGTGGTATTTATTTGATATATTTTCTCAGAGAGGGGAGAGGTAGGGGTTACATACAAGAGAGAAACAAGGAGAAAGAGGGGTAGTTGGTGAAAGGGGAATATGTGATGAGATGGTTGTAGAAACCCCTAGAACAGGCATCTAGGCTACACGGAACAATTCAGCGCCGGAAACGCCTTACGTCATTCCTAGCGGCCTTAGTGACAACTTATTGTTGGCCGGGTCAGTTAACTCGCGCATTCCGTCATGATCATACGTACACATTCACGGGTTTCTGGACATGGGAGATAGTCAGTTTGGAATGAACACAGTGAAATGGCTCATGGTGAGTTTAGGATATCAACACATTATTTAATTATTTGGTTGAATATATTATTTGGAGTAATTCTTTACTGTCTTTTAGGAACTAAACGTTGTAGCTATGATAAGAGGCTACACTTTAGACCACTTCCTCAGATCCTCCAAAGTAAGCATGGTACAATTTTCTAGTAAAATCTGTAATGTCTTTCTGATGTTTCTTAATCACAAATATAAAAAAAGTTATCTGGAAATTTTACACAACTAATGCTAGCCATTTTTCATAATAAAACACAACACAATTCTTTTTCAAAGTTGAGGTTAGAACATGTCAAAACACTAGTAACTATTGCCACAGCCTTCTAGACTACATTTGCACTGACGAAGCTGTTATTTTAGCTAAAAGAACGCCCACTGTAAACAGTAATGAAGAATGAATGATTTGATTTTGTGGCAGTTTATATGAGAAATTCTCAATTTTTGTGTTTTAAAAAATGATAGAAGGTACCAAAAATAAGAATTAGTATGTAAACTATAAATACACATTCCAATAGCTAAATAATTGATTATTACTGGCGAAATTTTGAAGTATCACTTAAAAAAAACTAAAGAAGCTGGATCTATACGATGCATACCCCCTTAATGTATGCACACAAAAAAAAACAAAAAAGCTGGGTGTGATTAAGTTTTTAGTGGGATTTTTGAATTCAATGCTCAAAAATATATCAAGGATAGCTAATAATTTCAATACAACTTTTGTCTGCAGTGCCTGACGATTACAGCACAATTTTTAGCATTGAAATATTATTATTAAAATCGGATCTTGCTGATTTTTTTTTTAAAAAAAAGCTCATTATTCAGAAAAGGAGAATCTATTAAAAGATATATAATATTCAATCTAGGATAATCTTTGTATGGTTCCATCCTATACGGGATTGAATCGATATTTTCTAAGCCTATAGAATGATATAATTATTAAAATAACACTTTGGATTGGTTTTTATTTTTACTTGAAAGGAATTATTGGCATGTTGGATTTCACTTAAAGTGGACACTTCCTCACACATACCTCACCTGTTTTTACATCATGTGAAGATTAACGCTTTTCCCAATCTGGTATTAGAACTAATGTCACTTGTAAGTGATTGGACAGTTAATCACAATCATGATCATGGTCGATGTCTTATAACTTATAGGTTTTATTCATAAAGCTTTGTCATAAACAAAATACCTACAATTTTTCACAGTAAATTTTCATACTTTGTTATCTATGTATTTTGTTTTAGTAAACAACTTGTAAAAAAAAACTAAAATCTTAAATGTGTTAGTTTTAAAACAATGTTTTATAGTGAATCATATAACTAAGTATAAAATGTGTCCTCCTAGATGTGAATCAGACGATACTCTTGTTCATTGAGGACACTGAATCAAACACATTATTTTCCAGAGACACTTCTGAACACGTCTGCTCCTGGTTCTGATCTATTCAGCAGAGCAGCTGAACTTTCTGATAGGAGCAATGACTCTTGGGCAGAGAACGACTACCTTCCTTTCAGGGTGGAGCCTGAAGGAGGTTTGCTAGGGCCTGAAGAATGTGTGATTGTTAAGGTCATATTTTCACCGCTTGATGTGTTTGACTACAAGGCCAAACTCTCTTGCATGTGAGTACCCTTTTATCCATGGAAATAGGCACTATGCAGTGGCGCAGGAACGTGGGAGTACGGGGGTAAATCTTACCCCTCTAAAATTGAGGGGGGTAAAAAGTATCATTTTTACCCACCCCCCCAAAAAATAATATAGTAAAACTTTTAGATAATGTAAAGATCTTGTTGAGGCAAGATACAAAGTTCACACTAAGGTAACATAAAAAAATAAAATGTGCTTGGAGCACACACTGTTTGAAAACGCTGATAATGATACTAGTTACATCAGCTTCTGCTAAAAGAAGTTTTTCAATGCTTATACGAAATAAAAAACTATCTTCGCTTCACGATGAGGCAACGTAGACTAAATCACCTTTGTCTGCTGAATGCATACCCTGATAGGCTCAACAAACATGAAAATTGCAAAACTAGTTAGTGGTTTTATAGCTAGTAACGAATATAGGGCAAAGGTTTATGGAAACCTACATTAATTTTCAGTGTTTCATAATTTTTAGTTGAGCCACATCAGATATATTTTTTCTTAATTTGTTTTGTATGTATTAATTCTAATGTTTGGTATGACTAAAATAAATGAGAAAAAAGCACAATGGGACCGTTAAATACAGGTATCCCTCGTTATACACGATATCACTAAAATGCGTTTTCACCACAATGCGATTAAGAAACAATAAAAAAATACATGTTCCGCTGTAATTTCACAGTCACCCTGTGCGATGGTGACGTGACCTTGTGCTCACACATTCCAGTGAGGAAAAAGATCTTTACTGTACAGTTTGGTGTTAGGGGGGTGGTATTGACAACATTGGAGATACATGGGCAGAAGTTAAACAGTCCTGTATGAAGGGAGTTTGGAAAAATATTTGGCTTGAAGTTTCTGATTCTCATGATTTTGATCCTGAACAAGAGCTTTCAAATTCAACACATTACATTGTTGACATAGCAAGATGTTGGATTTGAGGACGTAGACCAGGCAAATATCGATGAATTGCTCTAATCCCACTCAATAGAACTCACCAATGAAGATCTTCTAGAAATGAAGAACGACATAAAGGATGAAGTGGAAGAACCCTATGTTGTTGAGCTTATCGAATAACTTCAACAAAACAAATGGCTGATTTTTTTTAACACATTGACAGTGCAATTAGAATTATTGAAGAGAATGATCCTAACATGGATAGAAGCACCAAAGTTGCCAGAGAGATTGAGTTAATTGGTTTGCTACAAAGCACTCTATAGAGAGAGGAAGAATGCTGCCCATCAGCTGAGTCTTGACCATTTCATCAAAAAATGATAATACGGCGTATTCCAAGGATAGGTATTTCTTATAGGGATAGTAGGAATATGTAAATACTCAAACCAAGTTTGTGAGGAGTGTGTTCATCTGTCACGAGGAGAAACAGGATTAGGAATGAAGTTATCCAGGAAAGATTGGGTCTACTGGGAATATATGAGATAGTAGGGGAAGAAAGGCTGAGATGATATGGTCATGTAATGAGGATGTAAAATGGAGAGAATACCAAAAAGAATTATGGAGATAAAGAATGTAGAGAGAACACCTCAAGTGAAGCCAAGAAAGAGATAGGAGGAGCAAATAACTGAGAGGAGAAGAATGGAAGTGATTAAAGGAGGAAGAATGGGGGAAGGGTTAAGGAAGTTTGAGGCATTTTACTAAACTGACCTGGATACAATTGATGGAGATGATTACTTGAACTTGCAAGCCTGAGTAAAGATTTTAATAAATACTCAAGCTCAACCTTATATATTTGCTTTACAATTTAACGCTTGTTGTATAAAGCTATTTTTCTGGTAATGGTTGACTAGTTGTCTACTCTTGTCTGGATGTTGTTTGTGAAATGTGCAGTTGGGGATATAAACAGGTAGAGGTATACCTTGTGTTCCTTGCACCCTTGGCAAAGAGCTGTGTTGGCACCCCACCCCCATGTAATCTAGTAATGTAAATTTATATTTGGATAAACTTACTGTTTCAGATCCATGGTCAACAAACTGTGTGCCAATAGTGTTAGGGATTTCAGAAAATTCTGGTCACTTTGTAGGATAACTTATTTATAATCAATCACTTTTAGTTGCATTTGGCTACACTTGCCATTTGATTTGGTTGGATATGGTTCTTTGTCAATAATGGCTTCACCTGTGCCACCTTTTTAGTTTCCATATTGCTTTATACTGTTTTATTACACTTGTACAATGAAAAACATTGTACTCTTAACTGGTGGTAGGTCCAAACTTGCTCATTACATGAATGATTGATTTAAGAGTGATTGATAGATAGCCTTCAGAGTGGTGTTTTTATACTACGGTGAGAAATCAATAAATTACTTTTTATGCGAGCCAGAGCCAATTACTCGGAGTTGAAGGCTTGGCAAGGAGGAAGGGCTAAAAAAATTCCCACACCTTTGCGCCATAGTGCAAGCAGGACAGGAAGGTTCTCCTGTGTTTAATCTCGCAGCGGCAGTGCCACACACAGATACATCATATACTCCAAAGTATCCAGCACTCTGCCTTCATATCACCTTGTCATTTCTCCTACCGCTCAGCCCCCAGCTCTTGTCTAGACTCATGACCTTACACAGATAACTGGGGACAGATTTCTAGGCTGATATTCGCGCCCCCCGGTGGGAGCCGGTATTGCCAACTTCTAATTACGTCTCTGAAAACAGGTTTGTGAAGGGGGAGAGGAACCTAACTAAGAGAATAGTGTGCAGACATCTGGATATTGAAATGGTGTTAAAATAAGTAACTTGGACAAATATTATTATAGCTCAATTTTTTCTAAACAGCTATTTTAATTTGCAAACCATGCTCTTTTCATTGTAAAAATATTAATATTCTTGTAATTTCAAAGATATTTTTCTTAATACTAATAATTAACTAAAACAACTTGACTCGTATGAGAAAACTGCAGGTAGGCTATTCATTATTTGAGGATTCATAAAATGTCTTATTTTAGATTTTTTTTAAAAATAATTTACATATGTTTTGCAAATTTTTAAGATAAATTTTTCTAGAACTATTATAATGCTAACTTGTGGCTTAGTCTGATGCAAATATGGAACCAACTTAACAACTAAACCCCAGACCATTTTTACCATTCATAACTGAATGTGAATTCACACCACAAAAAATGTAATCATTTGTATAAAATTTATATTAATTTTCTTAGATCAACTAAAGAGTCAGTATGAATAAAATCATGTTAATATGATAAATTTAACCTCTTGTTCTTAACATGTTTTCTAAGGATTAGATTTAGATTTGAGTTTTTGGAATTCTTTAAAAAATAAAATTTCATCTTCATCTTCACCCGATCTCTATGATTTTCTTACACCAGTGATTGGGGCCAGCCTGAGTAGGCCCGCTATACGATAAAAGTAAGCAAAATGTGGCGGCAGAAAAGAAATTAAGTTTTCAAACTTTAAGTCAATATATGATGAAACAGAAGGTTTTTACAGATGAGCAAGAGGAAATTCTAGCATCATATATAGTTACTTGCTCCAAAATGTTATATGGGCTACCTATATCTGATTGTTGTAAACTTGCTCATGAATTGACAGCTAAAAATAATATAAAATATCCAAAAACCTGTGATGATAATAAAAGGCAGGTATTGAATGGTTTTATGGGTTTATGCGCCAGCATCCCAGAATATCTCTTAGGACACCTGAGGGCTGCAGCTTAGCCCAAGGGACAGCTTTTAATAAGCACAACTATTACTCAGACGGAACCAGAGTGTTCAATTTAGATGAAACCAGCACTTAAACTGTTCAAAGGCTTCAAAAGGTCATTGCTGAAAAGGGTCTTAAACCAGTAAATGTTGCAACAAGTGGAGAAAAGGGGGTTCACGCTACTACATGCTGCTTTATGAATGCAGCAGGTAATGCTTTACCTCCAGTAATTATATTTCCCAGAGTGCATTTCAGGAAGCACATGATCACAGGTGCACCAGCAGGTTCCTTGGGCCTAGCAACTGTAAGTGGGTGGATGACCTGTGAATTATTTATAGAAACTATGAAGCATTTTACTAAACATTCTCATAGTTCTAAAAACAGTCCTAGTTTACTAATTTATGACAATCACGAGAGTCATCTCTCAATTAAAGTTCTAGATTTAGCAAAAGAGAATGGTGTTACAGTTTTGACTATACCGCCCCATTCATCTGCAAAATTACAACCGCTTGATGTTGGAGTTTTTGGGCCTTTCCCCACAGCCTACAATGCTGGTGTGTACTCTTGGATGATCAGACAACCTGGCCCAAATTTAACTATTTATGTAGTGGCGGCCTGTGTTGGAGAAGCTCATTTAAAGGTGATGACACCAAAAAATATAACAGCTGGATTTAAGAGGTCAGGAATATATCCATTTGACGACCAAATTTTCACAGATACTGATTTCATGTCAAGTTCAGTTTCTTATAGACCACCTCCTGACAGTACAGTTCAAAATTCTGATAATAGTATTCGAGAAAATAACTATCCTGCTGTGAACTTAACCACTGGTCCCGTTTCAAAAACATCTTCCGTAATTCTTCACTCCAATGTAAATTCAACCATCACTGAACCCGTTCCAACGACATCCTCATTTAGCCTTCACTTCAATGTGAACTAACCACATACTGAACCCAGTCCAACAACATCCTCTATTAGACTTCAGCAAACCACACCACCACCCAGTTTTGCTGTTTACCCAGAAGAAGTAAGAGGATATCCAAAATACACTCCACTTAGTAGTAAAAATATCAGGAAAGAAAGAAAAAAGGTAAAAGTATGATATCTACAGATACACCAATAAAGGGAGAAATCAGAAAAGACAAGGAAAAAAGTAACATATCAAGGAAAAAACAGACAAAATTAAAAAAGAATTTGTTTAGTGAAGATGACGTTGAACCTGAGTAAGATTACTCATCTGATGGCCTAGAATATTTTGAGGGTCTTCAAGGATTTGAAGAATTATCAAAAGCCCCAGTAGAAGATGATCACATCCTAGTAGAATTTTAATAAAAAAAACAACATAATATTTATTACATAGGAAAGGTAATTCAAAATAAAGACTAAAATGGTGACTTAGGTGTAGGCTACTTGCGTAAAAGTGTGAGGATAAATAATCAAATTTGTTTATCGACTGTACTAGATTTAGCATCAGTGAAGTTAAAAGATATTCGCCATATTTTACCACCACCCAAAGTTTTTGGTACAACAAAACATCAGCATTCATATTATTAATTTGGAATTAATTTTTCTGGAATTAATATTCTGTAATCATTTTATGTTAAATTTAAAATTAATTACACTTTGAACATTTCTTTAAATACCTAAAGTTTTTGAATTTTTAAGATTATTTACGCTCATATTAATTAACATTTCTAATAATTTACCTTAGAATTATTATTTCTAATTAGTTTTTACACTCATAAAAACATAATTTTACCTTTAAATTTTATCTTTTTATTAGTCTTATAACTTTGAAAATTAAAGATGTACCTTTATTTAATAAAAACTACTTTTATTTCTTAAAACATGGAAGCCTACATATTTTGCATGAAACAATTCTCTAATGTAATCATTGTCTCACTGTTACACACTGAGACAAATACATATTTACTCAATTTTTAAGATTTTTAAAAATCCTTAAGAAATATGTATGATTTTTATATTGATTATGACAGTAAATATGATACTTTTAAAGATCCAATTGGTCAGATGTAAAAAATATAACTTTTTTTTCTTTTAATCAACGAAAATAAAAAAAGTGTCTCGCTGCTACTCACCTTCCCTTAAACAAAGAGATATATTGAATATGTGTAATCGCCCTGCACTAAATTGAGATGTTTGTTTAAATTAACAATATAAGTGTTGAAAGTTGCAAGTGACAGAACTGGTCTAGTTATCTCGTTTTGACTAGCTAGTAAACAATAGGACAAAAGAGCATAATAATAATAATAATAATAATAATAATAATATAGATGTTATAACATGAATTAATACTTTTAAATGTAATCAAAACGAAAACATTGGATAGATCTCTTTCTAAATTGTTCAAGTAGGTGCATAACATTAATGTTTGTGGAAATATTATTAATCTTAGTTTTTAGCTATTTTGATTATCGATGAAATAATAAATGATACTTTGATGGCGAATTATTTCTTATCCGGATTTTGTTCCCTTTCTACACTTTGGAATTAAATAAGGTTTGTCTGCCACGGTTTTGACTAGTTTCAGTACTATGCATTATCTTCAGCACTGGAGGTGTTGAAGGAAAATGTTAGTCCTCGCTCATGCACTCTTTTTGTAGAAAAGAGGTTCATATTTATGAAAATAAAGGTGATTTGAGGACAATATTTATGACACCTCCTTATACTGAGTTAGGGCCTACTAATAGTCTTAGGGCCAGTTTCATAGTCAGATTTAGCACGCCTAAAGTGCGAGTCGATATTAAATACAGGACGACACCTACCTAGACCAAAATGGAATGGGCCAGTTTCGCATATGAAACTGGCACATTCCATTCAATTTCAGGTAGGTGACGTCTTGTATTTAGTATTTTTTTTATTATTATTTAGCACCGCGTCTTACTACCCATTCGGGTTATACGCTTAAGTACTAATTACGCTAATGGATTAGGAATTGGGAAGGTTAAATAGAGGAAGTGAACCCGCATTTGCGTGGAGGGAGAGTGGAAAACCATTTAGGAAAAACCACCCCCAGTTCACCCGACCGAGATTCGAACCTCGATCTCCCCGTCCTCGGCAATAGGGCTCAACACGACTAGCGCGTTATCCAACTACGCCACTGAGGCAGGTTGTATTTAGTATAGCGCCGCACTTGAGGTGTACTAAATCTGACTATGAAACTGGCCCTTAGGGTCAAATGTGTCAATAGTTATTGAATAAGAACTCTTCACATTACTTCAACCCCTACACTAAACTTATTGATTGTTATATTTACGTTCAGCATTCCCAATCTTCACCCAGAGCAGAAGCCAGCAGAGATAGTGATAAAGGCTCGTAGCCTTATGCCATACTGTCACTTTGATGTTGAAGAATCGGACTACTTGAGCAGTGGGCGCCGAGACCCTTGCTTGGGCGGTGTGGGTTTCAACCAACCTCTCGACCCACATACCAAGGTGCTGGAGTTCAATGTGATGGGTGTTGGTGTCACAACTACCAAGTAAGTTTACAGAGCTCCCACAAGGTAAAGTGACAATAATTGTGTTGGATCCACCAAGTAAGTTTACAGAGCTCACATCAAAGCCACAAGGTAAAGTGACAATAATTGTGTTGGATCCACCAAGTAAGTTTACAGAGCTCACATCAAAGCCACAAGGTAAAGTGACAATAATTGTGTCGGATCCACCAAGTAAGTTTACAGAGCTCACATCAAATCCACAAGGAAAGTGACAATAATTGTTTCGGATCCACCAAGTAAGTTTACAGAGCTCACATCAAATCCACGAGGCAGGTGACAGGGATTGTGTCATATCTACCAAGTAATAAGACAGAGTTTCAAGCTTATATATATATTGCCAATTCCATGTTGATCATTGAAATTATTAAAGCTAAGTTAATTCCCTTAGTTATATTGTGGATAACTATAGCCCTTTATTTTTGCATTATATTTTTTTTTTAAATTACAAACACAGCTTACATTAACAAAGCAAATGTAGACTAAATTGTGTGTTTTAGGAAATTCAACATCATAAACCCGACTGAACAAAACTACTCATTTTCTTGGCGCTGTGACTCTGTGGTAACAAAAGGTGCAGTGCAGCCCTTCCATTGTCCCTCCTTGGACGGCTGGGTGGAGAGTGGCAAGCAAACCGAGATTCAATTCAGTTTCACAGCTCAAGATGTGGGCTTATTTGAGTCATTTTGGACCTTCTGCATCCTGGAACATGACATTGAAACACCTTTCCTTCTTCTGGGAGTTGTTACTGAACCCTCTGTTGGCTTTGTCACCTCTCATGTCAACCTTACACCAACACTCAAAGGTGCTGTATTATTTATAATACTGGGACATAGCCCCCTAGAAATAATGTCCTCTCCTCCCCCTTCCTTTTCTGGAAATTATTAAATTTGAATGGCCCCTATGGATTTATTTCACTCCCCTTACTTTTAAACATAAACTTAAAAATTAAATATTATTCAATTTGATAATCATTATTTATATTTAATATTTATAAAAACATAATTAAGATGGGGGTGAATCTAAGTTTTTCAACAACCCCTTCAATTCTCTGTCCATCTGGAGTGCAGCTGTTCACTTAGTGGTGACCTTAACACTATCCGTGAGTCGTGCAAAATATACTTTGGCACTAAGCAAGGGTGTGGAAAGGTGAGGGTCAGGGCTTTTGGGGCCCCCTGGGATTTAAAGCACATACCCAAAGGGGATCTGCATGAAAACTTTTATTTATTTTAAGGAAATTTTCTAGCGAACCTCCCCTAGAAAAATTAACGTTCATAAGTACAACATAGGCAGGCACCCTTTCAACCCCCATCAGCACAAACACAGTTGTTTACTTAGTTTCTTCAATCTTTCCTCCAAACAAAAGTAAACCATTCAAAGGAACCAGCTTCTTCCCTCAACTTTCAATCAATAGAGTCAGGCATTATCTTGTTTGCCTGCAAATTATTTATTGTTCAGGAGAAAATAAAGTAAAACTCAGATTGTCCGGGTTTTTTTTCTTTTTGTTTTTTTTTTTGTGGGAGGATGGGTCAGACTATAAAAATTAGATGTGCCAACCAAAATTATTTGGGTTACCCCCTGTGCTGCCTCCCCCTCCTAATTCTCCTCCCCCCTTCACTCTTACCTCCAACCATAATGATTAAAGTTTTGTATTATTATTAGCACCGCGTCTTACTACCCGCTCGGGTTATACGCACATACGCTAATGTGTAATGGTAGGGTGATTGTGAGATTAAATGGAGGACCTACAGTTTAACGTGGAATCCGAACCACGGTGGAGGCCTGGCATTCTACACATTCACAAGTCGTGATTAATACACGTCTTGTAAGAGGTGAAGGAAGGTTTTGGCAATCAGATAAATCTGTGCCGGGACTGAGGATTGAACCCCAGACCCCCAGCACAGAAGTCCAACACCTTACCCCTAGACCGCCAGGTCACCCAAAGTTTTGTACCTTCTTTCATCATCATCATCATCAATCAAAGTACTAGTGAATTCTTTCATATGACCAATATTTCAATATTTGTGACAGTACTTATCTTATACTGATAGGTATCAAGACATCAAAACAGGTTTCCCTCAACAACAATGAAGATGTGGACATGTCTTTCTCTTTTGATCCCAACTCTCTCTTCTCTGATGGGCATCTTGAGCATTTGTCTATAAACCCGGCATCAGGAATTTTACCAGCTCACAGTGAACAGCCGATAGAGTGAGTGGTTAATATAGACTTGTTTATTATTGATCACTTTGTTCTCTTTCCACACCAGATTTATTAAATTATATATTAAAGGGCCTTGGTTTTGTTTTTGTTCTTTTACCAATGACTACTGTGAAAGTTGTTTTAAAATTATTTTAAATCGAATTCCTTGAAGTTTTAGTCAAGTATTAATTTTACTTGAATATTTTTAAATTATTTGACTGAGACTTAGGCCAAGGGCTCGGGTGGTAACAATTGTTTTTCTTCAAGAGGCAGGCAAACCACTTTGTCCTGTGGCAGCAATGTAAATTGTGAACTGTGGTCGTTTCATTGTATAAGCCATATTGTGCCACTCAAGGATAGAAGGGCAATGCCTACACACTCGTCAGAAGAATTTAGGTCCAAAAGTTTACATTTAAGGTAGGGATGGGACCCTCGAATCTTTAAGAATATTCTATATTCAAGAAAATTTCAGATTCAAAGCTCAAATTCTTTAAGAAGAAATAATCAAATTTTCAATTGAAATTTGTTTTAGAGCTCTATTAATGCCTATTGGTGGTTCTAAACCATTTACAATTATAAGATGAACTTAATAACTAGGATCCAGACCAGTAATTTAACACTTAACTGAACCTATGAATGTTATAATGAATGGATTATAAGAAAAATGTTAACATTTAGTTACTATTTGTATTTTCTATTATTATACTATATTTTCTCTTATGTTAATAATTTTTTCCAAGATTTTGATTGGGATTTGGGATTCAAAGGTCAATTAGAGATTTGGATTCATAAAATAGTGGATTCGACCCAACTGTAATTTAAAACACAAGACCTCACAGTCATTTTTTATGGATCAGGCCTTTTCTTCAGCAGAAGAGAGTATAACAGCAATTGGACTATGGTTAGAGGATGATCATTGTACCATGGATCCTTTAGTTGTATGCTGGATCATGAATATAGCTAGAATATGAAGCTACCTATTCTAACTTCTTTTTACATGTATTGATTATAGTAAATCCTATTACTCTGATATGAATATTATTATCACCTTAACAGTGAAAGACAATGTCTTCATTACTCTGGTATTAAAGTATAAGCCAAACTTTAAATTATGTTTTAGGGCTTGAAATCCTTTTAACTTATCTGAGTTACTATGATTAGTGTCAAAATGATGACCATTCATTCATTTTCTGAATGTTCCTTTGGTGAGACCAATGGATTCAGCAATGAACTGGTTGAATTGTGACTGGTAAATTATATTTTGTGTTCAACGGCCATAATGGTCTAAAGGAAAACGTCTAGCTCAATATTGTTTGGTAGTGTTAGTGGCTGTTTTGGTAATCTAGGATGAAACAAAGTGTTGAGCGGTTAAGAGAGTGTTTTGATGTTATTCTTGGAACTCCAGAAAACCAAAAAGTATAAAACAGAGGTCTCATTATGAGAGCTTTTGTGTACCATTTCTGATATGTCGATTTTTTCAAAGTTTCTAATGGATACACACACATGGGTAAATCAGCGTGTGTACAAGAAAATGTGCTCTTACAAAATGTAAAATTTAAAAGTAAAGGAAAAATTTGTGACAGATTTCTAAATCAAATAATGGTTCTGCTCTTTTTTGATGATGAAGGAACCTGATTATTCCTTAAAACTTTGATGTGTTATGTGTTGTGTTACTATTGTGAACTTTTGAATATACATTTCCCTTCCTTCTTCTTTAAATGTTAATTTAAATTAAAAAGTATAAATATTGATATAATGATAACCTTCATTTACATTAAAAAAAAAGGCCTGTGACAAAGTACTAAGAGAAAGTATATGGTTGAGTTTAAGAAAAAGGTTTGTTGGTGAAAGGATTGTGGAACAAATAAGGAACATATATGATAAGTGTGAAAATTGTGTAGGAATAAAAGATAAACACTCTGATTGGTTCCAAACAGAAGGGGGAGTGAGACAGGGGAGTGTTTTATCTCCATCTCTATTTAATATTGTGATGGATGAAATCATAGCCCAAGTCCATGGTCACAGAAACCCAGGGGAACTGAAGGTGATGACATGACCTGGGAAGAGTGAGAAGAGGAATTGGATAAAGAACTAGCTAAATAGGCAGGAGCAATGGAACGATATGGATTGAACATGACTTGGGAGGAGTGAGAAGAGGAATTGGATAAAGAACTAGCTAAATAGGCAGGAGCAATGGAACGATATGGATTGAACATGAACTTGGAAAAGAACAAGATAATGAAGGTGACTAGAAACACAAACCCAGCAAAGAGAGTAACAATCATTCGAAAGGAACTCGAAAAGGTGGAAGATTTCTGCTATCTAGGAAGTAAGATTACTGCAGACGGTAGATCCAGGAGGAAATAGGACAAAGGATATGGAAGAGTGGACAATTCTACCATGTGGTTAAGGATATTATAATCTGGCGATGGATTGTAGGAAAAGAGTCCAAAACTTTGTTATATAAGGTATATTATCATCCAATATTGACATACAGCTCTAAAACCTGGACATTGACGATAAGAGATTTAAGTAGATTGCAGGCAACAGAGATGAGGTTCCTGAGAGGTATTGATAATGTAACAAGAAGAGAGAGGATAAGGAATGAAATAATTAGGGATGGTTTAAAAGCTATATCATTAGAAGATACAGTGAAGAGAAAAAGGTTGCTGTACTTAAGTCATGTGATGAGAATGGAAGAGGACAGAATGCCTAAGAAAGCCTCACAGAACAAATAGAAGGGTAGAAGACCTATTGGAAGAATATGGACAAGATGGATGGATCAAGCGCAGGAGGACATAGAGGCTAAAGGAGGAGACTGGAGATACATGGCTGAGGGGGAAGTTTGGAGAGATCGACAGGAATGGAGGAGGATGTGCCAGATGACCCGCAGAGGTGGAAACGTCAAATAATGGTGATGATTTCACAAATATTTTCAGGGACACATTATTTATTAACAAGACAAATACAGCAAACACTATCATTTACAGTGTTGGTTTTACCCTCTTATCGTGCTTAGGTGCATGTGCCATAGTTTGTTGAACTTTTAGTCACTATTGCATCTAAAATCTAAATGATGAGTACCTAGGTAATGTCATGGAAGACACTCATAAGCTCATCATATAATTTTTACTATTCCTCTTTCACAAAATAGCAAAATCTGTTAAAACAATGGATTTGCTGTATGTTTTAAGAATACGGTGTAAAATTGAGCTATAGTAAGCTTTATGGATTCAGAAAGCTTTTGTGTGATTTTTCCTACAAGTACCCATTATATATGTGCCTGTCAATCTGGAAACTAAACAGAGGTATTTAAATATGTTTGTAACATCCAGAAATTAACTTAAATTTCATAATAGCGAAAGAGTAAAGTTTGAAAATTTACTTTAACATGAAAATGAACTATATTCAAAATAAACGGATAAAATTATATCATTAATGAGAAAAATAAATTTTAATTTTTTTCCCCAAGACAAATTAAATAGAAAACCTTTTCCCTAAAAAACACTCTTGTAAAACATGGGTAGTTACTTTATATTTGGGTTGCTATGAATTCTTCCTTCACCAGATTGTGTTGTTACAATACATTTGTTGAATCTATTTTCAGGATTGAGTTTGTACCATCATCGCCTGGGGAAACCCTGTTTCACTTGAAATGTGTGGTTAAGAAACTCAAAGCTCCACTGATGGTCAGTGTACTTGCTCTTTGCTATAATGTTCAGCCACTAGTGTCCTGGGAAAACATGCTCCAAAGGAAATGGGTGCTAGATCCCACGCAGGCCAATACCATCAACTTTGGGTCTGTAAGTGCAGCTTAGTTTTTAGGAGGTCAGTGAAAAAAAGGTACTTGGATAAAAATTCCTTATATTAAAACTATGGTTTGAGTACATCCAGGGCTGTGCTGAATAATATAGGCATAGGCTCACATTTGATTTAGAAATGTGCTTTTCCCATCCCTTCTCTAAGTTAATACAAACGCTTTTTCTCTTAACTATCTTATTCATCCCTACCCCTTAAACAGGGTGGCCACAGTCAGGGAAAACATGGAAAGCCTGGAAAAGTCAGAGAATTCATAACTACCAAAAAAATTGGGGAATTTTGTTATCAATCGGGGGAAATTGTATATTTGGCTATCTCATCATCATCAACTGTTTTCAGCTTGTAGTCGGGTCAGTTTAGTAAACTGCCTCACTCTTCCTCTATCCTTCCACCATTCATACTCCTTTGATTGGTTCCATTCTTCCCCTCTCAATTGTACACTTTCTCTTATCTGCTCCTCCCATATCCTTCTTGGTCTCCCTTTTGGGTTTTTCCCACATACTTCATTTCCATCATTTTCCTGGGCATCCTTTCTTTTTACATCCTCATTAAATGCCCATACCATCTCAGTCTTACTTCCTCTACTATCTCATGTACTCCAACATCCTCATTACATGCCCATACCATCTCAGTCTTGCTTCCTCTACTATCTCATGTACTCCAACATCCTCATTACATGCCCATACCATATCAGCCTTGCTTCCTCTACTATCTCATGTACGCTATTTACTTCTCCTCTTTCCTAGATAACTTCATTCCTTACTCTGTTCCTTCTCATGAGAGCTAACATGTTCTTCACAGACTTCATTCCCGTGGCCTCCACTTTCCTAGTCTCCTTTACATTCATTGGACATGTTTATACTGCTTATGTGACTATGGGTACAAAGTACGCCCTATACAGCACTTCTCTTCTCCATAACAGGTCTCTTACGCACCTAGAGAACAATTCTCACTGCTGGCCCCCTCTCATTAAATCCTCTCTACTTCTACCTTTCGCCTCAATCACCCTTCCAAGATATTTTAAGTTTTGTACTTTTCTCAACTCTACTCCAGCCAACTTTATAGCTTTACTAGACCTTATCTTCTTCCTTGTGATTACCATCACTTCACCCTTCACCATGCTGAATTTCATGCCACTCTCTTTCACTTCCTGATTCCATTCCTATAGTTGTTCCTGTGCTTTCTCTTCCTTCTCCCCCATACTATCAAGTCATCAGCAAACAAAATGGCTTTAATTTCTTCCTCTTCCGAGTTTTCCTGCCACTTTATTTATGACCATTTCCATTAACATCACAAATGGTTGTGTTGAGAGGGCACTCCCCTGCTTCGCCACTGTTTGGCTATCATAGGAAGAGAAATGTCTTAATGCCATCCTATTCAAACATTGTTTTAATAAAGCATTTGTTTTGAGTAAATTTCAAAAATAATTGTTCATAACAAATTGAATATTTGGACTATTTTTAACATATTTATTTATTCGGCCATTTATGTTTTATTTTATGAAATTTTGATTTTGAATCAGAAAAAATTCAGGGAATTTCCTTTATAATATTTTGTGGCTATGTACTATACAGTTTATTTTGGTTTATAAAATAATTAATTTCACATTAAAATGGACTTGAAAGAAATAGGTTGTAATGAAATGGATAGGGTAGAACTATCCCAAGATAAGGATAGTAGGTGTACTTTCTTAGTGGGGCAATGAACTTTGGATTTCCTAATGTCATAAAGTAAGTAATAAAGTAAGCTAGTAAAATAAAAACTTTCATATGGTTATTGATTTCCAAAACATATTGTTTTAGGTCCCTCCCAAGACGCCACAAACTATTATGTTTGTCCTCACAAATATTGGTAAAACTTCATTCTACTACCAATTAAAGTATGATGAGGAGATGTCAAGAAAACTGGGCATAAAATTGGATTTTTCAGAGAGAGGAGGTCATGTGACATCACAATCTCGCACTTCTACGACTCTTACATTGACTTTGCTCAAGAAGTCATTTGTCAAGAATTTTGAGCTCATTCTAGAGGTGAATTCCTTAGCTAATCACAGAGTGGTATATTTTCTTCTCTCAAACTTCAGAGATTTAATTTGATAATTAATAATTTGTAGATTAATTGTCAGTGAAATGTAGTGATAGAAATTCTATCATCTTGTTTCATCCGCATATATAGTGAACCCTTACTTTGTAAAATTGTCTGCACAACAGTGTGCTTGGCTCTGACTCACAATGAGGAGTTGGCCACACAAACATTGTGCCTAAATCAGTGGCACACAAAGTAACGGAGACAAGTGGTGCACCCAGGCGGGACAGTTGAGCATTTACCACCCTCAACATCACAAACATTTTTAATAAAAATCTTAAACAAATGAAGTACAACTATATTACAGATCACTAGAGACGTATCAAATGCATAGGCTAAGTCTTTAGGCTTAGCTTACCACATTATATATAAAATAGTTATAGACATTAAATGTAGGGACCTGCGAGTATTTAAATAGCTGCTTTAGATCGGGATATTTTTGTGCTCACAATTTTGAGTTTTTCTGAAAAGGTTTATTTCTTTTCCTTGCATTGTGTGTCTGGTGATGAATGACTCATTGTTTGCTCTTCTCTCTACTTGTATGGGGATATTGTTTGTGAAATAATGAACACTTTGAGGGAAAGAAGAAAGTGAGAAGAATCCAACAAAGAGGGTACTGTACAGATGGATATTAGAATGTCAAGGTCAGCAATTGAGTAAACTGGTTGTTTAATGGAGGAGGGTATGATGAGTAGAACAGTAGATAGCAAGGGCCTGTTAGAACACAAACAAGCTTAGTGCACGACAGTATCAAGTGCAGCTTAATTCAAAAGTTGTACATCTTAAAAATCCTTAGTGCTCTAACTTCTCTCTCTGGTATGAATTTGGTGCCAAGTGAACGGCTGTACTCTTAGACAATGTTGTATCAAAATTTATGTTTATGTTGCTTTTATAGTATATTTAAAGATAATTTTATAATTTACTATTGCTTGATTTTTATAATTTAAAAACAAATTTTAAACATATTTGATTTTAAATATCTGTTTCTTAACTAAGTCAAATTTTTTAAATAATATTAGACATATTTTTATTATTAACATAATTAAGTGTTAATATTTTATATTCATTCAAACCAAGCTCGAGATTGACTCAAATTAAAAATACTTGGGCTCGCAGACTCATAATTAATAAGAGTGCTTCTAAAATTCCTAAATGAAAAAAATATATGGATAAAAACTTTGATACATTATATGATTTCCCCAATTAAATATCTGAGTGCACCGTTGGATAAGACTGCAGCAACAATGCCTTTGACTCAGAAAGCAATTTAACCTTTTTTAACTCAGGAATTTTACTACACATTGCATCATAGTGTTTGAGATACTTAATATGTTATGTCTACAAGTTTAAAAATTTAGCAAAAGTTAAATAGCCTTGGTTTTTTGTTTTGTTTTTTTCATTAAAGCAATGTCATTCGGGCCTTAAAATTGAGATATACAGGCCACTGAAAGGCTACTCCTTTTCTTCACCCAGTTATACAATTAGACAATTTAGGACTACTTATTTGCCTATTACCCGAACAGGTATAACTGAGAGACAGGGTGTCAAAAAATATCTACCTATCATAAAACTCAGTTTCACTTTCACCATTTTCTCACACTTACTACACAATTTTCGTGACTTTGATTATTTAAAACATTATCACTCACATAATTATTTAGTGCACCATAATTTTCCTTCCTGATTCACTCTCTTATGATTTAACAAATGAATCAGTATAATTTGTGAATACTTACAGCTTTAATGTAAAAATATACTATGTACATCTTACATCATTAATGTTCCAACTTCTCTCTCTGGTAGAAGGTCAGCATCAAGTGAACAGCTGTGCTCTAGATGAGCGAGGACTTGAAAGGGGGAGAGGGATGTTTGAAAGATAATGACACACATCCAAACCTATTTTCACAAATGCTTTTTTATAACTATACTTAGGAATTAATGTTACTTACAATATATTTAAAAGATATCTCTATAAGGAAAACCTCTTTTCCTTAATGAGGTAATTGTATTATATTTGTAAGAAGGTATAGGAAAAGTGGATAAAAACATATAAAAGGGACGAACACAATATGGCTTTTACAATAAAAAGAAGAACACAGTTCACACTTTACATTGCTGCCATTGGACAAAGAGGTAATGGTTGCCTCTTAAAGAAAATCGATCGTCACCGCTCAATCCCCTAACCTAGGTTTCATTATATTGGAAGTTGTAATGATACTGTTTTGGACCCCTCTCATATATTCAAAAAGTCATGGATGAAGTGTATTTTTCTTTAAAGAACTGTAGTTAAAGTTTCCTTTTAATACCTCTTCCATGGATGATCAGGCGTTTTCAGAAGTAATTTCAATATAATACATTTTAAAACTGTCTTTCTTTAAAAAACACTCTCTTCATTCTATTTTAAAATCAGGTGATGTGCTGGCTGCCTTTACCCAATGAGAAGTTAGCCTTCACAACATCAGTTTGTCAGTTCTATTAGTTAGTTTTAACACTGTTGACAAGGGGTCCAAGAAGCAAGGGGTAGGTAATATATAAGCAGCTTGTGCATATAGTAATCCAGCGAAAAACTCAGTCTGTAACAGCACTAGCTCTGGCTCTCTGCGTCAATTCGTAAATATCATAAAAACCGGAATCTCTATAAATTAATCAGGAAGGAGTGTGAAACATACAACGAAACTTCCTAAAACAGGAAACAAAAAATAAACACAAAAGTGAGAAAATTGAAAATTGTAAAGAATGAAAGGACACATAGATATGAACATGTAAAAGGTACAACATAAAGGACAAACACAGGAAAAGGACAATGGATGCGAATATATAATATATTTCTATAAAAAAAACTCTTTTTGCTTTATGAGGTAATTTTATTATATTTGGAAGAAGATATAGGAAAGGTGGATAGAAACATATAAAAGCTACAAACACAATATGGCTTTTACAATGAAAAGAAGAACACAGTTCACACTTTACATTGCTGCTATTGGACAAAGAGGTAAATGGTTGCCTCTTAAAGAAAATCGATTGTCACCACCCAATCCCCTCTTTGTCCAATGGCAGCAATGTAAAGTGTGAACTGTGTTCTTCTTTTCATTGTAAAAGCCATATTGTATTTGTACCTTTTATATGTTTCTATCCACCTTTAATGTATGCTCTTTCATATATATTTAAAAGTTAATTCTATAATTTACTGTGTCATTTTTTTAAAAATTATTTAAATAATAAGTTCAAAACATATTTTATTTTATATAATTATCTCGCTCTTATTTCATTAAAATAATAATAACACATTGGTTTTTATTAACATAATGAAGTTTTAAATTATATAGTTATTCAACCTAAGCTTGAGATAAACTCAATACACAGTAGCTTTAGGAAAAGCTTGTTCGAGATTGACTTGAATTAAAATACTTGAGCTAACAGACCCCTAGTAAACGGTCAAAGAAAATAGTATTTTTTGCTGTTCAGGCAAAATGAATATTTTATTTATTTAGGTTTATGTTTATAATAAATTTTGAGTGATAAAGATCCAAAAATAATTCTTTATAATAAATATAATATTTGGTTTAGGGAAAATAGAATTTTTTTCCTGAGATTTTGTAGTCAACCTGAATTCAAACCTTCCTGATTCTGTTGAGATATTTTTAAAATCCTGGGTTCTATCATATGGTGTTAAAGTTTCTTTTATTTAATGATCTCTTATTCAAATGTATCACTAAACTATTCTACTTGGTTCATTTTAACATTTACTGCCTTTAAAGCTATTTATTAGGTTATCCTTGAAAACGGCAATGCTGGTGCAATACCATTTAATAAAAGGGAAGAAACCAAATTTTACATTGACACATTTTTTACTCTCTCTGGGATTCAAATAATGAACATTCGGATCAAAAAGGCAGATGCTCAAGTGACTCAGAAGCTTCATTTTTGGAATGTAAGTGTAATGGTCAATAATTAAATTAATAGATAAGATGCAAAAGTATTTTTTTTTAATAGTCTACGGGCTATTGTTAGTAACAAATAATTATTACAACTTTGTTATCATAATGTAATTTGTTTTAGATAAGTCGGGGCCCAAAGTATAAGATGTTGTTGCAAGGAGAGGCAACATTACCTCAGTTTCAATTTAGTTTTTATGAGTATGACTTTGGATCATGTCTTCTGCAACAATCAGATGTTTGTCACTACAAGAAAGAGCTAACATTTTATAATAATGATGTTTCGCCTATGGTGTAAGTGATTCTTTCTTAAAAATACTTAAAGTATTGAGAATTGCTTTATTTACTTTTTACAACCATTAGTGTTTTCAGCCTGTGGCCTTGGTCAGTTTTTTATTCAAGTCATATATTTTTCCACTACTGGCTGGTTATGCCTGTCATAAATCCATATGCTTTATAATCTAACTTAAGACTATAACAAGCACAACATCCAGTCCCCAGCTGTTGATTTATCATTGTGAAAGGGTTAATCCATATTTCACCATCGATACATTTTTCAGCATGCTGGGAATCGAACCCGGGACCCTTAGCTCAGTAGGCAGACACTCTACCAACTGAGCTAAGGTGTCAAATTCTATAATTTACTAAAAGAAATATTATTTTATTCTATTCAATTGTCTTTGGAGGGTTGTACATTTTTAGTCAACAGTTTGATGTGTAAATGATGTTAGTTTAAAATTATGGAAGGACCAAGCTAGGAGTGCAGAACAGAACGAAAGGATCCGGTTTCTTTAACACAGTACAAAGCCTAGTTTGGGATAAAGGAGTACCTTTAAGAACTAAACAGACCATAGGCGCCAACTTATGGAAATTATTGGGGGGGCAATGGTTTCAGTTTAGTTCCAAAAATATTACATTTTTAACGTCATGAGGGAGAATTACACTTCTCCTATATTTTAAAGTTTTTTTATTGCATTTTTAAAAATATAAGCTAATATAATAATTTCACCTCATATTCTGCAATAACATACGTTTTATTACATAAACATATTCATAATAAATAGAAAAAAATAAAATATTTTATACAATTTGAACTTGTCTTTTCTTATGAATGTATTTCGCAGAATAAAACTTCTGTCGCTCCGGGATATTATGAAGTTGTATTTAAAAAAATAATTTATAACAAAAGTTGCAATAAAAAACTTAAAAAGTCCTGATCAAAGTGTATCATCACCCTTAAGGGTTAACAGAAAATCTATTTATATGGTTTGTAAATTAACATACTTTTTTTTTATTTTTGTAATTCAGAAAGTTACTGCAAATTTGAGTTACTCTACTTTTTTACAATAAAAATAGTGACCTGTCGGTCTAGGGGTAAGGTGTCGGACTTCTGTGCTGGGGGTCCGGGGTTCAATCCTCGGTCCCGATACAGATTTATCTGATTGCCAAACCCTTCCTTCACCTCTGACAAGACGTGTATTAATCACAACTTGTGAATGTGAGGAATGCCAGGCCTCCACCGTGGTTCGGATTCCATGTTAAACTGTAGGTCCTCCATTTCATCTCACAATCACCCTACCATAACACATTAGCGTAAGTGTGTACAACCCGAACGGGTAGTAATACGCGGTGCTAATAATAATACTACTACTACTACTAATAATAATAATAATAAAATAATTATTAAAAATAGATGGATGGATGGGTGGATGGGTGGGTGGTGGATGGATGGATATATCAAAAAATATTAAAACTGAATAACTTTTTATAAAATAAGATAACTTTATTGTGATTTCCTAGGTGTCTACAATGTTAAACAAAGACATTTCACGCTAGGAAGAGGTTTATAGGCTTTGAAGAAATTCTCAGACACTAAATATTAAATCAAGTTTAAATCTTTACAATCACAAGGAATATAATGTTTATTTCACGTAATGGAATAAAATTGTAGTAAAATATAATCCTAGTGAATAGTAACCTAACTTATGGAACTACAAGAAGACCACCCTAGAAGCCACTTTCTACCGTGGGTAGTCTATAGTTCTTCCACCCTGCCAAGCATCACATGGATTTAGTCATATCACCTCTAGGGGATATATTTTTAGCAGGTTCTCTTCTGTAAATGATGGCTTCACATCGTAGTAGATATAAATTAACTATGTAAAGCAAAAAAAAATTAATAACAATTTAACAATTCAATTTTTAAGAGGGCCCAGCCCTCTCATGACAATTATTGGGGGAGCCCAAAACCACTCAGGCCTCCTAGAGTCGGTTATTATGAAACAGACGATGCTCAAAACTTAATACTACTAATCATGTCATTCAGTTTGGGGAGCAGTGTAGTAAATAAAAGATAGTTAAGCAAATTACAAGCTTGTGAAATGTAGTTTCTAAGGTCAGTGATGCAAAAGAAGAAAAGGGGATAATAATCGCACACTTGTTGATACAACATAATATGTGCTCCGCACATTTGCACAAACACAACCTCTTTTCATGATCATCGCTGTCCTGTCTTTCATTCGCAACAACCAGTCTCGCCAACCTCACGCAATAAGTTTCGGTTAGTTTTTAACAAATGAATATATCAAAAGAGACATTCAGATGAATTTGGCAATGGAGGAAAGACTAAGTACTGTACTTGGCTAAAGTAGTTTGTACATGTAAGGTAAATTCAGGAGATTCTAATACCAAGGCAGTATTTGGTTAGAAATGTGCAGCGAAGGAGACCAGTCAGACGTCCTAGAAGGAAGTGATTGGATCAGTAGAGAGCAAAGGGGAGACTTGGGAAGTTGTAGTGAGAGAGAAAACATACCAGGATAGAACTAGAGGCACATTGTTCAAATAATTCTTACCTGGCTCACTGGAGGGCTACAATGGTGATGATGGTGATGATTGTGAGCAGCTGCCTGGTTATCATTTAAATTGAATGTTCAAGACAAATTTTAACATATCATCTTAATCATTTTATATCTAGGTTGATTGGAATTCATTATTATTAAAATATAATTTCAAACCGTTTTACTTTATCTACTTAATTTTAGCTGGAAAAAAAACTGAAGAGCACAAACAGATTGAAAATAGGGATGGGACCTTCCAATCCTTAAGAATATTCGAGATTCGAGGATTCAAAGAAAATATTTTTTAGACTCGAATATTAAAAAATATATATATTCTCAAATTTTAAATTGTAATCTATTTTATAGACTTTAATACAACTTATTTGTAGTTTGGGCTCAACTATTGGACATACTTGACAATCGGACCCCAGAATATTAATTTAACACTTAATTGAATATATGAACGTTATAATTATCATTCATTTATGTATACTCTTTTGTTCATTATTTTCCCCAAGATTCAGACTCAAATTTGAATTCATAGATAAAATAAGGATTATAATTCTTAACTAGTAGATTCGACTCAACTTTAATTGAAACATTATCTTTCTTTGGATAAAAGACTATAGCCCAGAATAATTATTTGGTTGATGCTACATGTTTAACTACCCGTTGGAGGCATTAGTGTGACAATTTAAAAGTTCTGTGTTATTGTTTTACTCAAAGACTATTGCAAATAAATTAGCTGGGAAGATTAATAAGGAATATCATTATCTATGATTGATCTTAAAAGCTTGCCCAGATTTAATATGTCAATATGCTGGTTCTCAAATTCTTAACTCGGATATATTTAAGAGTTATTTCCAAATATACTTAAATTACCATTATGACACAGTCAAACCCAGTTTACATCTAAGTACAGGACTTAGCAATTTTGTTTGTTAAAATAGAACTTTGCACTCATACATATTAGCTGAAAGATTATTTGAAAATATGGGCAGGCAAAAGTGTTTACTAAAATAATACTTCAAATTTAACACTTGATTATATCTGAGTTGATCAAATTTAATTCTTCCCATTTAATTTATGCTAGAATTAGAGTTTAAACTTAATGTGCAGCATAAACTTACGGATCGTCTGACTATTATTCAACTTGATAATTACTATACTCTCCGTGTGAAAGAGGGTCTGGGTTATGCATGGTAGGGGCCAAGTTTTGGCTGAACACCAGTCATTTCTAAATCTACATGTAGGCTGGTCCTCTTAAGATTTCACCTTTACTACACTAATATGTCAAAAAAGAGGTAAGCTGAAGAATAGAATGCTTACTATTAATTAAAGAGAGGATTCGGTATGTAATGATTCTTTTCCTAGATATTATTGTTTTGTAAAACATATGCACTGCAAGTATGTTCTATTTAGTAGATAAAGATTTTAAAATGCTATGTGTTGTATAATATGTCATGGCTAAACTGCTTAAAAATGACTTTATCATATTATGCATATTTCAGATTTTTCATGGAGTACAATTACAAGTAAACAAGTTACTATTAAGTGTACTGTTGACTTTAAAAACTTAAATCAAACTGTAACACTGGGCAGTCATGCTTCACCACCCCATTCATCACTTTACTGGTAGGAGTCACGGTGCTTACAGGCAATGAGATAGTTTGCGGACTGGCCACAACCGATACATAGAGGGAGAGACTTTGGGGGTTTAAAGGCCAGCTTTACCACTATTAGTGGTATAGAGATGTTCATGATTGTAACATGGCTGTATTTGGCTTAGGAATCATATGACTCCTGATTTCAGTGTTGGTGAAAGTATTACGAGACAATTATACATGTTTGTTTAAACTTTATGTTGTCTAAATTATTCGTAAGACCAGTGAGTCCCCTCAAGTTCCTATTAGCCAGTACAATGATCCTTCAAACAGAGCCAGACTCTACACAGGCCAACTAAAGAATCTGCCATGGCCCAGCATGAAGACTGAGTGCACCAAGAAGAAAGAGGATGGCTGCAGAACAAATTGATTGAATGAATGGGCTATGTTTCAAGTTGATGGTTCACTCGAGTTTACATACATGGCTACAGGCTGGAAACAGCTGATGCTGATGATAATGAATTGAAGCCTGTGTTTTATTATGATTATGTTTTATATTCTACCGACTAGTGGTCTTTTAGCTAATCTCAGGCAAAGAAGTGAATATCTTTTATCTTCTACTTTTATTTCAAATACCAGAATTTGTCTGTCAGGTCATTACTGTCTTGTTTATTGGAATAAAAAAAATAATTTTTTAATATTTGAGAAGTAAATTTTAGGTGTGGTAGTTTTTATTTATTTGTTCAGCATTACCGTCTACAATGAAATGGGTAAGGCCATCCATTATGTATATAAGATAAGTTATTCATTATATTTTGGTAAATATTCATACCTTAACTAACTCTCTTATACAATAAAACATAGCTATGACTATTTGTACATGAAGCTAATGGGATGTTACAGACTAGAATGTTTGTATGAAAACAAACCTCACCTGAAAATAACTTTGAGAAGTGATCCCATTCCTCCTGAGGGTTCGACCCTTATTCCCATCTTCTTCTACCCTCTGGCGAGGCTCAAGTACTCCGAGACACTCCATTTCATTATTAACGGTTTTCAAGAGAAGAAAATCATCATCACAGGAGAGGGTGTTGACATTAAGGTTCAGTCACTATTTTAAGTATCACAACTTGCAATGCTATAATTATATTATTTATGTTTCCAACTTTCCCTAAGGAAAACATTTCAACATAGTCTATAGATTTCAGATGGGAATAAAATATAATTAAATAGTACGTTTGGGTCCTTTACTACATGTTATTCATTTCTTGTTCATCATAGTATAAATATGTCTGTAACTTTTATTTGTAATTTTAGTATACCAGAATGTATATTATTCAACTACCGGTACTTTTTGTAATCCTCATATACACAATGTTTAAATACAATTGGATATGCTGTACCTCATAACTAGGGGACCTTGACCATATTTCATGCCGGGATCACAATCAACTTAACGTTAACTTAAAGTTAACTTAACGTAAAGGACCTCCTTGTGTCTTTAAATGGAGGCGATCACGATGCAGTTAACTTAACGTAAGAGATGTCCTGGGAGTTCTTTTACTTTAAGTGAACATTACTTGAAGGGTATCACGTGATCTAGCCAGCCAATCATTATGCGAGTGACGTCAACAGGGCTATGTAGTAACTCATTTGTTGGTATTATGACCAATGTTTACTCTTTAGCGTAAGTTCTTGTGATCAAACATTGAAACAAAATAATTTAACTATAATAGGAAGGCTAAATTTATCAAAAATATTTTGTAATAGATATTTATTATATTGATTGAAAACTGTAAGCATTCACAGATCATCATTGTAAAACTAGTACAAATCACAGATCATACTTGAGAATGAAGATGTTTGGCTCGAGTTGTTACGTTAAGTTATGTGAATCGTGATCACACATACGTTAAGTTAACTTTAAGTGAATGTTACGTTAAGTTAACGTTAAGTTGATCGTGATCCCGGCATTAGAATGTTGAGGCATCAGGTTTCAGACACTGTCCAACTACCTCTTTGGACCTTCTTATATGAATCTTTGTAGGGTAGAAATTTTCTCTCTACTTGACGTAAAAATGAGAGAGTAGACATGATTAAAGGCTTCTATTTGTACAGGTCTCAGACACTTATAACCACTTCATTAAATTAAGCATCCAAAGGTGGATAAAAGGGCAAGGCCTACACACCAGAAAACTGTAGGCCTGAAAGTTCACAATTAAAACACAACAAAACATATAATTATGTAATTTTTGGGGTACATCAGTCCCCTTCTTCAGCATAAAAGAGTAAAACAGACTGGACTGGCAGCATCGCTAGAGGTTGGTTATGGTCACTTAGATTCTGTTGTTGCCTGTTTCTTGGTTCACAAAAGCTTTAGGCCTGAATTCTGCAGTTGCCTGTTCAAACTTGTGTCTTTACTCTTGGTAGATGGATAGAATGTTGTATTAATATTAAATCTTGGTTATTAAATTAAATTATTTATTATTGTTGTTTATATATAAATTAGTGACCAGGGGAGGTGCCTGGATTTGGTTCTATATTGATGAGCAAGTTCCCACCTATGAAGCTGGGAAGCATTGCAACTATTGGGGAGAGCTCGTTTAACTCTAGTACTATGGCATGAGTCAAAATCTGAATTATGTGTTTGGGCATGAAGTGTTACTGGTTTGTTAGGGCCATTGTAGTTGTGTCAAAAGAGTGACTATTCATTTGTTGCCTGGGTGTTCCTGTGGTAAGGCCAATGTATTCAGCAATGCAGTAGCGTGCATTGTAGCTGGTATATAAGATTTTCTGTGGAGCAGTCAAAGTGGTCTTTCATGGGGTAATCCATTTGTGTGAATTCGCTGTTGAATGAGGTGTAAGGTTGGTGAATTTTGCAAGTACTGCATCTCGTTGCAAGGGTAGGTACCTTTGGTCTTTGTTGTTTGCTGTTGTTTGTGGCTAGGTTGTGCAATTTAGGGTGAAACAGAATGTGGTTGAGATTGGGGGGTAAGGGAGGGTTGAATGTGATTCTTGGATGATTGTTGAGAAATTTTGTGTGAGTGATGAGGTTAGCATATTGTAGCTTGTGTTTAGGATGGATCTGAGTTTGTCTAGTTCTTTAAAATATTGGGTGGTGAGTGATTCATTGGAAGGTTGTTTCTTGATAGCTCCTTGATTGGATGGGGCTCTGTTTATTTGACTGCTGACTATGTGTTTAGGGTATCCTCGGGCTGTGGAAGCCTTGAAGTGTTTTTTCGTGTTTTAGTTGTGAAGTTTGAGACCTACAGTTTTCTGGTAAGTATGTTGGCCTTGCTTGCCCTTCTATACTCTTTTCAATGTTTAATATAATACAGCCATTTACCGCCATTTTTCCTTTACTTATAACCACTTGAAATAGATGCATATGAAAACATAGCAATGTCATTATTTGTACGGTGACAATTTTCTTAAAGGTTGCATTGATGATGATGATGAGTGTAATTGGGATGTTGTCAATCAGTAGACTAGTAATACTTGATAGCTAAAGTAAATATAATAAAGTTATACTGCCAATCTGCCATATTCAAATAATGATGGCCATAATCTCTGAAAATAAACCATTTTCTCCATATGTTTTTCCAATGAATGTCTTTGTGTGATGTCAGGTGTTCTTGGTTCAGCCCCGCCACAAGCTGTTGAGCTTTGGGGCCCTGCAGGTAGGGCACATTGCCTCCAAGTGTGTTCCCATCGTGAACAAGAGCAAGGCTCCGGTTCCAATGCTGCTCACTGTGGTAGACCCTCCATCAGTCCTTCCAACTTCGTCTGCCAATAAACTGACAGATGTTCTCCACATCACACCAAAAACTCTTGTAGTCATTCAGCCTAATGAGACCATTAGTGTCACTGTTAAGTTTACACCTAATAGGAGGATCAAACCCTTCTCAGAAAAGGTAATTTAAAAAAATGAATTGTAGATTATTAACTTATTTGTATTATAATTATTATAATTAAATGAACTAGTTCCTAATGGCTTGGGAATGTATAATAAGACAGTATTGTACAGTGTTTCTACACTGTCTTATTATACAATTATTATAATTAGTGTTTATAAGCCTCTCGACACAAAGAGGTAAATAGAGCTTGTTTATGAGTTACTTGTAGAATCCTTCCAGGGCACAGTTACACCATCCTTTGTTAATATTATTCATTAGATAACTACCATCTTGCACATGATATAAGTCAATTATATATTTTAATATTATCATTCATTATACATTTATTGTAATTGTTTATTTGGGATATTTTTAAATACTGAAAGCTACATTATAAGAATACACCTGTACACCAGATACATAGCTCAACTACCTGAATGACAAACAAAAGACATAATAACATAAAATAGTAAAATACTTTCAACACTCTTTGTACAACATCCTTATTAATTTATTTAATAAACATTGAAACTGACGCAAGAAAAGGTTAAGGAATGTGTTGCAAGAAATGTAGAAATTTATTATAGGCTAATAAAGGAATGGGTTTAGAAGCAAACGCTGAAAGTATGTAATACACAGAGAGGACAGATTGAGGACGATAACTAAGAGATTACTGTGGACAGCATATCATTTGACATGGTTAGTGAGTTTAACTGTTTAAGAACAATTTTAACTAACAAAATTTTTTAAATAAAGGTCTTGGAAATGGCGAGTTGATTGTTATGCTCTTTGGTGAACCAAGATGATCTTCTATTTTCATTTTTATACTGTAACAGTGTATATTATATCATTTATGTTCTTTGGTAGACTGTAATGTTCTTTTCCATTATATTTCAGCAATAATGTCTATTATTTGGTTTCACCTATCTTATACATTTTAATTGATAGTAAGGTTATATCTTCTTGTTTATTATTTTCATTCACTTCTCCTTATTTTATATACGTTTTAGTTTCTTTTCTATGACGACGACATGTTTCGGTGATTTTTTCACAATCATCAAGTCTTATTCATATTAAAGATGATTGATTTTAATTCATACTATTGAAAAGTAAATTTCGCAAACTTTCCAATAGTATGAAATAAAATCAATCATCTCTAATTAAATAAGACTTGAAGAAGGTGAAAAATCAATGAAACATGTCATCTTCGTCATAGAAGAAAAACTAAAATGTATATAAAATAAGGAGAAGGGAATAAAAATAATAAGCAAGAATATATAATCTTATTATCAATTAATATAACTCCTTACCAAATAAACATGAACACTATAAGTTAAACATTTTAAGTAAATATTTCCATCTTTATGTAAAGGAGTGATAAAGTGGTGCATATATTTTCTTTGTTTATTAATTTATTATAATAACATATAGTAGAATACCTTCTTAATGTCTAAGTGAAGGCTGGAAACTACAAAACATAATATAGATTTTTTTATATATATTTGATAGATAAAATGTATTTAAGACTTGTCAAAAGATGATAACATTGTAACTAATAGAATACTGTTACTAAAGTTGTAATTTGATAAATGTTACACACATAATTTGGTATTAAAAATCATCTTGTAAATGTAATTTAAGAGGATGGCACACTAATTCTTAAATAAAGCATGAAAAGTCATGATATTATTCAAACCAATAATGTTTATAATTAATTTATTTTATGAAACTTTATAGCTTTATGACTTTGAAAATGTGGTTTGATGTTCAAGACTTGCCTTCCTTTTTATTTTTGTTTTAATCGGATTTAAATCCTTTTAATGTATGAGATAGTGCAGATTTAATCACTTAAGGTTGAGATATAGGGAAAGCAATAAAAGGCCAGTGTGATTTCACTTTTTATAGCAACACTTTTTTGGCCTAAATAAATAAAATATTGTTCCAGTAGAAACATAGAGTTTAATTTTCTTCACATGGTGATATCAACAGTGGTTGTTGAATATTTGTCATGAGAATTGCGACATTAGATGACAACTATTTTAATCAAGAGAAAAAGTTTTCAGTAAATTCCAGAACCCAGAACTGTCACCATGTAAAGAGAATCAATTTCTTTGGTTCTACTGGAGAATTATTTAATGTATTTTGATCAAAAAAAGTTTTTCTGTTAAAACTGCATAAACTCTTACCTTTTCTCACATGCCCTCCGGCACCGCCTTAAAAATCTCAAGCCATGATAACTTGGCTATTATACTTTCGTTTAGCAGAGCTTTGAGTGAAAAGTAACTTTCACACTTATGTGCCTTAAATTAATTGTAAAACAAGCATTTTTAAAGTAAATATTATATCTATGTTCAGCTCTACATGCAGATCCATGAAAATGTGGAGCCATTATGTCTCATGACAGGCAGCTGCGTTGGATCAGAATTTCAGCTGGACAGGAAGTATCTTCCGTTCGGGATGGTTGTACAAGGCTGCCAATCCTCTCTCAAGCTTCTTCTTTCTAACACTGGAGAGCTAGGATCAAGGTTAATCATCTTTCTTGGTATTTATTTCTCATTTGGTCAGTTAAAATTAGTGGTTGTTGATGTGTAATGATTTTAATTAATGCTGTCACCTTTCAACATGTTCACTGGTTCACTGGTATTTCAAGGACAAACTATCCCCAATGCTAAGCTAAGACAAACAGTCTGTACAAGCATAAAATTTGTATTTGGAAAGATTAATACATACATATTCTAAATAGATCCAAACAAAAAAAATGTATAAATTATTTTATGTAAGGATTTGACCTAATCGTTTTCCAAACCATTCCCAAAAATTGTACTTATTATTTATTAGGATTGCTGTATAAACTTAATTTCATCCTGAGGTATTTTAAATTTGTTAAAGTGGTTGCTCTGGAAAGTTAACTCAGTACCAACTTGTTCCACTGATGATGTCTGACTTTGACTGAGGAGGTTAATACTCAAATTTGAAATACTATTTAAAAACACTTTAAGCCATTGAGTTTAGATGCTCTAATTTTTATCAGATCTTTGTCAACTAGTTTGACTGTCTAAACCTGGCATAAGTTAGAGCCACCCATTCAAATAAAGCTAAATTATTGTAGGTTCTGCTGGTCAAGAGACAACTGTGACAATCTATTTAGCATCACACCCTCCAGCGGCTACTTATCTCCAGGCGTGACCATCACATTCATTGTTGATTTTCACCCCATCAACTTGCAGCAGAACATACGTTGTGATGTGAGTCTCATAACAATGTTATAAACTAAACAGACTGGGTGATCAACTTTTAAAATGTATACATATACTTGGGATATTTTTCCACCCATCCTTCGTCCTTAAGGGATCAAAGGAAGGACATGCAACATTACAATTGCAAAAAAATAAGGAAATTGCAGAATGACCCCTTTTGAACAATACTCAAATATATATATTTATATAAAATATATATATAAAAAAACTGTTCTAAGCCGGATCCCTTCACACAACACCTAAGTTGCCAAAAAGGGGAATATATATATATATATATATATAATATAAGTCAATAATAAAAGATAAAACCGGTATCTGATCAGGTGAAGTAGGTAGCATAACAGAGAAGTCCAATTAGAAAATTTTCTTTAATATTTATTTGGTAGAATAATATTCATTTTAAAAAGGTATATAAAGGTATATATTAGAATGATATAAACAATCAAATCTAATAATTCCTGTTTTCATAAAACGTACTGCCCGATCTATAGCAGTATCATAGATCCTAACATCTAAACATGCAATTCTATATGGCAGACTAGATAGAAAAACTGTAATAGCATTAACAATTGAGACCAACCGACTTTCATACTCAAAATACAATTACTTCAGGACCACATCAAAACTTTAAAGTATCTCTCGTAGGTATACAAGATTAAAGTTCTTGTTAAGAGTATACAAAAGGAAAACTTTAGTTTAATAGGTAAATATTTCTTAAGACATTATTCATTTTCTCCCAATTAGTGACAAAAGTTATGTTTTACATACAAAGTACTACCATATTTCCAAACCTAAGGTTCTGTGCCATAAGGATAAAATCCTAGTAATTAAATGATAAAATTTATAATTTGTTCATTAAACTTGACTTTATGAAAACAAAACATATAATGTAAAAGAGTTTATAAGCTACGTCATAACGTATACTTAAGAGAGACTCGATCAAAACTATTAAATGTATTATTTTAGTTACGAAAATTTCCATATTTTAAACATTTTAATACTAACAATAATATTCACCAATACCAAACCCAAACCCAAACCCAAACCGGATCTTTCTAACCTTGATTTTCATTCCATGCCAAAGTACAAAACACTCATATTTTATAAGTTGATTAGAACAATAATACGAATCATAAGTTTTCCTGGCTCTCGACTTTAATTTAGTTAGCAATCCAATTATTTTCCAAATTTATCATCTATGTTCAACAAGTTCATTATTCATATATTTATCGATATTAAAAAATTAATTGAATTAGAATATCTTTCAATATTAAAAAATTAATCAAATCAGGATATTTGTATCCAACAATAATTCTGAGCCAAAAGATCAATATCAACATGCCGAAAAGATAATTTTGAATGAGTGGCCGAAAAGGAATTTAATAGCTTAGATTTTACTGGACTAGAAGCGTCCTCAACGAAAATCCAACCAAGAGTAATTTTCCAAGGAAAATACAGCGGTATATATTCACTGTACAGCTGAAGCGTGCAATATAGGAAAAGGGAGGGGTAGAAGGATGGAAGATTGGTCAGCCTTCTATTCTGTGCCAGAACCTTGGAGAAGGTCAGTCTAGATTCTTCTGGAAGCTTGTAGTCGATTCTGGTCAAAGGTGGAAGGCTGGAACTATCCCAGAGCTCGCTTGACTCAGTCAGTCGACTCAGCTAGTAGATTGGGGTCAGTCGTGTTATTGAACGTTAAGTGGGGTGGGACATTTTGACTACAGCTGGCTGAGGTGTGTTGCATTAACCAATGATAAATATTTTGTAGAAAATAGTACTGTTCTTATTTTTGTAACTTCGACATGTTATATTTTCATGCTTTAAATATTGTATTGTGACACAGTGATAGTTTCATTTGTGCACAACATTAATTACTTGTGTTTGAATACCTTAAAGATAACCTGCCATTGTTGACAAATGTTGTGTCTCTCAATTATATAGACTTATAATGAACAATGTAGAAAAATGTAACT
Source organism: Timema genevievae (assembly GCA_902155825.1). Taxonomy (NCBI): domain Eukaryota; kingdom Metazoa; phylum Arthropoda; class Insecta; order Phasmatodea; family Timematidae; genus Timema; species Timema genevievae. Next base: position 64,935 of record CABFWO010003706.1, read on the forward strand.
ATCCACGTACAAATACAACACAACACTTTTCAGATCATCATTCATTAAATTAGAAATGAAGCTGAATCAACTTTACTTTTAAATTGCATAACTCGAACAGACACTAAGATGTGGGGATGGAGGGAATTTCAAATCCAATTATTCATGTAATCTTAGAGTCCCAATAATCTTAAAAACAAGTTAAAATCAAGAGTAATCTTGTGTGAATCAAAGATTTTCAATTTCAAATCAAATTTGAATCTTGGCTTGACTTGAATCCAAATCAAATCTTGTTCTTAAAAAAATCAAAATCAAATTGTATCTCATACCTAAAAAAAAATAGTCAAATCCAAATCAAATCTTACACTTTCTTTTTAATCAAATTAGATGCTCACTCTTGTGTAAACTGAATGGCCTGGTGACAAGGAAATCAGGATTCAATTTCTGGTCAGGTGTACTGTGTGTTATTTACTAAATGGTTGCCCACTCTTTCTTCACACAAATGCTAGTATATTCCCTATAAAATTCTACCTTCCTTATCCATTTTCCATTAGTGTAATTAATATATGCATTCATGATATATACCATTTAGCAATGAGGTGGAAAAAAACTAATGTAAACGGAATTAGAATTGAAAGAAAACAAAAGCATAACAAAGTGGGATTTAAAAGTAAAAGTAAGATCTGATTTGATTCACATTAGATAAAAGGTGTATTTGATTTATTTCTGACAAATAATATGGAAATTTTCTATTTTAGATTATTTAGTCTTGTTTGGATCTTGATCTTCATCATCCAAAACCTTAGTTAAGTCGGCAGCATGTTTTTCTATTGATCTCAGGGTCCTGAGTGCGATTCCCAGCATAGATGTAAAATGTATTATTGGTGAAATCTGGGTTTCCCCAGCTGGGGGCTGGCTGGGTGTTCTGTCTCTTTTAAATTTAAGTTACCGGTATTTCATAATTCATGTGGAGATATAATCAGTCGATTCAGAAAGTGCATTTTAAATGCATTGAACAAATGAAAAAAATTGCATTTCCATTAGGATTGGAGCATTTAATATATCCATCTCTGCATTAAACGATTTGTTTTATATGTATTCTGATTAATTGCAAATTAATACTGTGTCTGCAAACTCAAGACCAATCAATGGGAGTAAGCTTGGACCTTATTCCTGATCCCGTTCATTAGCATTTTGAATTATTTTTCCACTAATTTTTACCATTCGAGATAAACTCTTAGAACTAGGAATCCAAATGTTTCTACCCACTTGAAATCAAACAACAAAAATGGCTCAAGTTTAATATGGCATACATATATTTATTGCTTTTACACTGTATTTGATTTAAAATTTGCCAGAATTACATAAAACACACTACATTAATTGTACTTATAATTAAAAAGGTTAAAATAAAATATTTTCTGCGCTAGGAATAAAAACCTTTGTTAAGCTGGCTAAATAAATGTAATTCCATTGGATTGTTCAATTTAATAGTAAAAATACTTAAAGTCAAAGTAAAAAAAAAATAGGAACCCTGAAGGTCAACCAAGACCAATAAATAAAACAGCTACAGTTCACTTTTCATAGAAAGGACCTTTTATATTTAAAAAATTGTTTGCACTCAAAACTAATAACATTTTAATATTGTATTAGTACTATTTTGTATGAATTGATAATATTATATCAAAAGTGATGGGCGCAGTTAACATGACCCAGTGTATAAATACATGAAAGTAGATCTAGTAACCTTTCTAGCTATCAGAGAAAGCCCTTCCTATTAAAATTGGACTGTACATAGTTTATTTTCTACTTGATAAAGCTGTGAAAGTTTGAAGGAAATAGTATGGATGTGTGTATAAATATTGTGTGTTTTACTATATTTACCAACCTTTTTAATAAAAGTTTATTTCATCTAATATAAATTGTAAAGAAGTATACTTTTTTTTTCATTATTGTTATTGGGAGATTATTCAACCTTGTAAACACAAAATCTCACACATTTTGGTAGTAATATACACTCGAAGTTTGTTTGTTGTTGTTTAGATGGAGTGCAAGCTGGAGAACTTTAAGCCCCTGGTTGTCTCTCTAACCGGTAGTTGTGTCAGTATGCCTTCTCCCAGAGAAATATTGAACTTCACCACTGTTGTACGACAACAAGACAAAAAGAACATTGTGCTGACAAACAAGTATTTAAAGTTAATCATTCATTAATTTAAGTGCCCTTCCCCACAGCTAATTAACTGGGGTAGGATAGACACGATATTGCTCAGACTAGAAAACTCATCAAAATGAGGTTTTCAGAAATTTTCACTTGTCAACAGCTTAATTAGGATCAGATTTTAAAAAATTATGTAAAAATATTGATTCATTAATTTTTTTAAATATGATCAAACATGCTTTTTTCCCTTGTCTCAATTCTGCTGTTTTCTAAAGGTTAATACAGAACGCACCATGATTCGATATCTGGTTCTAGCTGCGCTAAGCTAGTATTGAGATAACTACATTTTTAATTGTTTTGGATGGGATCATGGGTGGTACTTAAAAGAATTGAGTCTTATATATGTCTTCTTACGCAGCTTTCTTGGTAATAATGTTAGAAGTTTATTATTCTAATGGATTAAATAGCTAAGCTATTATATTTGTTATAGCCGCATATAAATATAATATTCTTTAAAGTGAAAAATGATATCAGGACATGGGAATCGAACCCATGATCTTTGGGTTAGTACGCCAATGCTCTACCCACTGAGTTATCCAGGAATCATCTCTTGCCCAGGGTAATTCTCTACTCATATTTTAAGGCAGATTCTGTGGTGGACGTTAGGAAATCGTCGGCTACAAATGTGTTATCAATTAACATCACCAGCCATCAGATAATGCAGCCACCATTGTCTCGATAGTTGGCTTTATGCTGCCTATTGTGCAATTACAACTATACAAATGCACATATGAGAATAACAGGAAAATGAATTAATAAAGAATTTGTGTACTTTCTTAAAATCTGTCAACTTTATTATCTGCTAAGTGAGCCATTGAAGATGGGCATAATTTATATCCTACCAACAGATTGCAGCGACACATTTAAAATCAAATTAATTTGGGTTACTTGCTGGGACTAAAATAGTTTACATTGTGTCAAAAATGAACTTATTTGCTTATTTTTTTTAATTATTATTTATTTTTTTTGTTAAGGTTATACACATATGTACTAATCACGCTAATTAGTTAGGGATAAGGAAGGTTGAATTTAGAGGTCTACCTACTTTTGCATGGAGGGAAAGTGAATAAACATTCTGGAAAAACAATCCTCAGTAGACCCGATCGGGATTTCAACTTTGATCTCCCCATCATCGGCAATCTAGTCTATTGAGAGAGTCACGCCTTAAACCATGCAGCCACCAAAGCAGGTCATATGTGTTACTGTGAGCTATTAAAACTTTAATCTAGTATTTGTTTAGTTTCCTTCCAATGAGTAATTAAGAATATAAGGGCCTTTGTTATCAGAAGCGGCGAAACATGGCAGCTGTTCCCTGAAATGTCAGGGGACTATTTCTTGGGACAAGATACCATACAAGTTGTACCACACTCTGTGAAATTGTATGAAGTTACATACACGCCACTCACCATGACAGAACATGACAACAAACACATGGTAAGGCCTTTGTGAGTACAACATTTTATAGTGATTTTGTTTAAATTGTGTTCGATAAAAAATAAACCATGTCCAAACTTTGAATGGATCATTAATATCACAAAATTCATATGTTTCTATGGTCAAGTTAAATATTGTGAGTTGATATGTTAAAATAAGATTGCATACCTAAAAAGTTACAGTAAAATTGTTGTTTATATTTTAATAACAAATTGTAAAATTATAGCCAAACGGCTTGGTAATGTATAATAAGACTGTGTAGAAACACTGTACAGTAATTATAATGTAAAGATAGTGATAGTGAAGGAAGCCAACCTGAAAGGAGAGTTAGGTTAGGCCTAGAGAGGAACAAACACACTTATCACTTCATTTCCTCTTACACTTTCGACACTTCCCACTTCTTCACATTTGCACAGTTTTGTTTTGTTTTAATTTTTGGAAATATTCCTTTTTTATATAAAGAGACATATAAAACACATAAAAAACAAAGAAAGATAATTCTTCAAGCATGTAGTTTCATTTAATATCTTTCTTTCAAAGATTAATAGTTGATCCAAACCTAATTAAGATTCATATTCATATTCAAAATTTTGAAGCTTCACACGGTCTTACTGATTCAATTTTTGAATGAAGTTGCAATTAAGAGAGAGACAATAACAAATAGAATGATACAATATGGGGTGCAAAATGCTAAGAATACCATCGTTCATATACTACACAGACAGCAGACAAGTAGAAATGGGAACCTCGCATCTCTCAAATGTGAAGATTCAAAATTTTTTAAAGCCAAATTTTTATTAGAATTTGTTTTAGAGCTCTAATACTGCCTATTTATGATTCAACTCCTACGTAATTATAAGGTTAACCTAATAACCACATCCCTGGACATTTAATTTTGCACTTTACTGAATGTATGAATGTTATAATGAATTTTATAATAGAATTATTAAAATATATAAATATTTTGTTATTATTTCTATTTTCTATTATTATATTATATTTCTAGTTCCTCTAGTGTTAAAACATTTTTATAAGATTTAAATTCAATATTTGGCTCTGTAAAGTACTGGATTCAAATAAACTTAACTAAAAGACATTGCCACGTCAATAAAATTGTGAAATGTACCATTTAATTTCCAAATTGCAGAAATTAAATTAATACAAGCGTGTAAAACTAAAAGGAAAATGTATGGAAACCAATTATTGGAAAATACTAGGTTTCTTTAAACACTTAAAATCTAAACAGTAAATAAAAGTTTGATGTAGTTTGTTGATAGTTAAATTTAAAGTAAAATTTGATAGCAAGTGGCCCATAACAAGATATAATTGAATAGCTAGCAAAATGCTGCTTCATTCTAGTCACGTTTGTACCAAAGTATTTCATCTTGACTAAATGTTAGTTTAATTTTATCTCTTTTACCACCGATTGGAAGGTCATGGTTTTAATCCCGCCTCGGGGTATTGAGGGTGTTTATTTAAAAAAATACTTCCCACATCCTTTTCGCGCAAAGGCAGATACATTTCTTATAAATTCTATCATCCTCTCATCCTTGCCCCATTAATGTAATTAAATGTAAATACAGCATAGAACCCTAACAGCTAGTAAGACATGGAGCAGAGTAATTTTTACATCATACTTATATTGATATTTGTAGTTCTCTTATTATTGAATCATTGTATTCCTATAATATTTAAAAAAAAAGAATTATTATTATTATTATTATTATTATTATTTTTATGTGTGATATTTTTCTATCTTTATTAAGTAAAAGATAAGTCAACCGATATTTCATGAATTTATTTTATACTATAATTATTAATTTGGAAATGTTTGTATCAAGACAGATACCGATTTTAAAATTATGAATTCATTTTGCAAAGTAAACAACCATGTCTTTTGTTCAGGGCTCAGTGTTTTTTCGGTTGCCGGAGGGTCAGGGCCTGTTGTACTCATTAGTGGGGACAGCAGAGCCGCCCGTGGCTGTAGCAAGAATTTCTAAGGAGGTCCCTAGCAAGACTCCCCACATAGAGGTCCTGCCGGTGTTCAACTGGCTCCCGGTCGCCCAGCGATTCAAGGTCACCACAAATCTTATTAAGTCAGAGAAGTTTGACCCTGTTTTTACCTTGACTGGTAATGATTACATCGATGTACCAGGCAACAGTGACCGCGACCATCGACTCACTTTCTTTTCTTACAAAGAGTGCAGTCTTATATTCAAAGTAAGAATTTATTCACTTTTTATTTATTACATTTACCCTAATAGGTATCAAGCATACCGTGCACATTTCCAGTATGGGATAGCTTATTAGATAGATCCATAGTATAGTCGATCAAGGAAAGATTGCTACTTTTCAGTGTAAATTGAGTATACATCACACCAAGAAGATCATATCACATAACAATTTTATTTGATAAGAAAGTGCAATACATATGTGTTAATTTTAACATTTTGTTGTTTATCTTGTGTTATAGTAAGTCAAATATTTCTGATAATCCAAACACAATATTTAGAAAATTGCAATTGGGGGGTGGGGGGAAAGAGAAGGAATATGAATAAAATTATATATTTTATTGATAGATAACAAATTCAAAACTAAAAGTGGATTGTGAGAAACAGTGACTATAAATGTCTAATATTTACAAGTTGTAGTCAATACAGTGTTTTTCTTTAGCTAAAAATAATCACAGAAGTTGAATAGATATTATTATTATGTGTTCTGTCTTATGACAGGTTTATTCCTTAAATCAGTGAACTTAGACCGCCAATTCGCCCTGTCCTCTGCCTCCTCCCCCAAAACTATCCAAACAAAGTGTGGTAGGTACCTGTGAATGAATGCTGAGGAACATGCCCACATGCAGACCCTTCAATATTCTCCCACTTAATCCCAACAAACTTAGGTTCCAAATACTTCATATTAATCGGGTTCTATTTTGCTTGAAAATTTTGTTTTTATAAACTTAAATGTTTATTAATGTACCAATAAAAACCTCTGTTCACTTATTAGGTGCATAATTGTTTATGTGTAAGAAGGTTCATGTAATAGATTTATGAATGATCGTGTGGGACAAAACATTAGGGATTTTCATACTTTCACTCTTGATCCATATATGCATTTATGTAGGTACCTCAGAGGTGAATAGATGTTTTCTTTAAAGATTAAATAATTACTTACTGATTTTACTAATGATTACTAGCACTTTATAAGGGTAAAATATATATATTTCTTACAACTTTGATTGAAGTTAATTGAATCTACTTGACTTCACAAGGTAACACTAAATAAATAGTAGTATCCATAACAAGTTTTTAACTTCATATATCATTCTTTTGTTATTAATGAGAAGTGAGGCATCACATTTGGCCACCTCACAGAGGGAGGAAAAAATATGTTATTTTGAACAAACTCTTGTTTTGTCTGAGGTGTCATTTACTAATGAAGACAGTGGGGAGTACCAGTTTTATGACCTGGCCTTGAGAGTCTTCAAGTGCGGCTCATTGGATACCTTCACAATGGAGACATGCGTGCGCAAGCCAATCATATTCGAGCTGAAGTTGAAGAACCCACTCAATTCTGTGGTGAATTTCAACATCTCTTGCCCTGCTTCTGACGTGCAGGTTCCCACACCCAACAGTGTGCCAGCCAAGACAATGGTGGGTGCAGTTAGTGCTAAGATGAACCAATATTAGCAGAGTTAGCTATATGGTTATTGCACCTGATGCAAAGTTCAACATACTTAGGTTAAATTCCATATGGCTGTAAATAAGGTGTTTTTTATGTAATTTAGCTACTATTCTCTTTATTGGTGTAGGCCTACTGGTGAATTTGTCTATTTTATCTTTTTTTATTTTCTTCCACATAAATTAAACAACTAATTAATACTATTTGTGTGGACAAAGCTGGCTCACGGAAAATGTAGTGGAATCTGACTGACTGGGTACACTAAGGGTGCCTTGTAAATATTGTGCCTTCTAACTCTTTCTAGGCAAATGGTGGTGCAAATATTTTTGGTACACTCTTCTCATCCTGTATATATGTATTGTAGTCTGAGACGATGATAAACATTACTGAGGTTTGGCCATACTTAAGAATGATCAGATGTACTTCAAATTCTGATCAACTACTTGTTTTTAAACCCATTTAGATACAAATGTAACCTTGATATGATGTTAAAGTTAGCCAAGTATGAGTATATTATAGAACTTTAAGTATGGCCATATGTGTTTTTATGTATTTTTTGTGACTTACGTATATCTGTATGTCCGCTGGTATTATTTGTGTAGAAGTATGTGACACTGGAATACCTCCCTTTGCACCCTGGAGAGAACCACGTGCGCTTGGACGTCCAATGCTCGGAACTTGGATTTTTTCCATATGAGCTGGTTCTTAATGCACTCCCTGCACCCAAAGAGAATCCCCTGATCTTCAACACCAGCCTTGGAATTGCTGTGTCCCTCGAGGCTCAGTTCAACAACTTGGCACACACCAAGGCAGACTTTGGATGCAAGGTAGGACTGGCAAGAGCAGCAAAATTTCCAGTGACAGAGAAGCAGACAAAGAAAAGGTTGGTCCTTTTCATCAGTAGTTATTGCGTAATTATAGGAGAGATGGCGCATTTACTCAGACATAGCTCGGCCCTTTTGAATTTCGATGGGAGAATTGAACATTTTGGCAGAAACTTAAATGTATCTTTGTCCGTATTATTGTGAATTTACAGTCATAACTTGTAGTAAAAAATCATAGTGTTGTGTGTCAAGTTGCAAGTTTTAGCTGAAAATCCACATTATGGAACCAGTCTTCTTATATCTTAAAATTGTATTTTTTTTAACATAGTACATGATTATGTATGCTATAAAAAAGTAACTAAAATTCAATAGTTCACCCTTGACAACATGATGAGATGTTTGTTTTTATACATAGGCAGAATATTTGTACTTTTTATTGTTCTCGCAACACATACTAGTGGTTTAGTTCAGGCACTACACTCGCTTCTGGGTGGAGAGCTGCACTCTCCTTGAGTGTATGGGTGGCAAGAACCTAAACATGCTGCTGATTACTTCACTGTTTTGCATTAAAAATAATAAGGGATAAGATCACTAGTCTGAAAAAATGCAGTGAATTCTAACAAAACACATGCTGATTTTGAAAGGTTACTTAAATTATAGAATTCTCAGGTGAAAATTTTTAGAAATAGTTCATATAAATATGATTGTGCCTGCATTGGTGTGGAGAAAGAGTGGGAGACCATTTAGAAAAAAAAATACCCTTAATACATCCAAATGGGATTCAAACCTCTCTCTCCCCATCACGAGAGTGATGTGTGGTAGACCACAAGCTGGAAACAGTTGTTGTTGTTGATGATGATGTTAAGGAATGAGGAAATAATGAATAATTCTCTTATAAGCTACCTAGTTATCCTTCCACAAGCTATTAGTTAATACTCCTCTCTTTTTTAACTTCTTCCACATGCAAAACCTTGACATTATAATCAACTACCAACTACATATTAAGTTACATCAGTTTACTTTGTGTAATTTTTATAACGTTGCATTGCCATTCTTTGCTTACAAAGGTAAACATTAGATTTTTTTTTAATTATTATTTCGGGAAAATTTTGAAACACATTGTTTAAATTTGTTTATTCACTATAACTGTATATTTGATTTGACATTTTTTGTAAAATAGAAAATTATCCTATGTTATTATTATTTTTGCATGTGATTCAACTTGTAACTTGTGTACAGGTGGATCACAATGACTTCCATGTGGATAAAAGTGTGTTGGTGGCCCCAGCTCATACAGGAAGTGTTGAGGTTACATATGAACCAAGTAGTCTGGGCAGTGTCCATGCATTGCTCACCATCACCTCCACAACAGGAGGAGAGTTCATGTGAGTACGTTATAGCATGTGGCAGGTTGTTGTTGGATCGTATGGTGTCCACCTTAGGTACCCCATTGAAGAGTGACAACAAGTTATAAATCACTAGGAGATTTGAATCTGGGACAGTTGTTGTCGGCAAATGGTTTGGCCAGTTACAACTGATTTTCTTTAAAAGGCAACCATTACTACTTTGTCCAGTGGCAGCAGTGTTAAGTGTGAACTTGATTTATTTCTTCTTTGTAAAGGTCATATTTTGTTGTTCCCTTCTATTTATTCCTATTCTTATTTCATTTATCTTCTTACTCTACTATGAGGTTTTATACTATCGCTATTTCTACTACTGAGACCACATGTCTGTGAATTACTGACTTAAACTATTTTACTCTTAGAGACAAATGCTTTTCATATAATAACTTNGGTTGTTACATATAAACATCGGTCCTTTTCATGCAGCCATAGAGCTCCTCTCCACAGAAAATCTGTTCTTTGAATATCCACACCACAAGTTCCGAGTAAACTGCAGATAGAGCAATGATAAACAACCTTTTTTGTTTACATGCCCACAGTTATAATTTCTCTTCTTCTTTGTACCCCCAAATTTGTTGGTGCATAATGCAAGTTATTCATATTCTATCTACTTATGTACTATATATATATAGTACTTAAGTAGATAGAATATGAATAACTTGCATTATGCGCCTATATATATATATATATAGTACTTAAGTAGATGGAATATGAATAACTTGCATTATGCACCAATATATGCACCAATATGTATATATTGGTGCATAATGCAAGCTATATATAGTACACAAGTCCTGAGATGTCTTCACGAACCCTAGGTTGAATACCACTGAGATAGTGGATATAAGGGTTTTCCAACATGCCGGCAATTAAAATGCCATGCTCTTGTTGTTTAAATGGCAAAGAGATTACAAATTCCTGTGCCTATGAAAGGAACCTGCTATAAAAACCTTTTTACATCTAGTACTGTTTACAGCCTATGGCTTGGGTCAGTTTTTTATTCAAGTCATATATCTTCCACTACAGGCTTGCTAGGCCTGTCGTAGCTTCTTATGTCTTTTAATCCAACTTAAGACCAGAACAGGCACAACATCCAATCCCCGCCCGTTAATTTATCAATGTGAAGGAATAAACCCAAATTTTCATCAGTGATAAATTTTCGGCCATGCTGGGAATCGAACCCAGGACCCTTAGCTTAGTATGCAGACTCACTACCGAAACTGAGTTAAGGTGTCGAACTGCTATGGAAACTATTGAACTAAAAGGAAATGTACCAATAACTGATTAAAGCAGATGATTTGTAGAGCACACCCAAAAACCTATAGTTAACAATGAACTTTCCAACTATACAAAACAATCATCTAAAAAAATACTGGATCAATTTGAAACTTAGTATTAATGACATTTGCAGCTTAGTTATCTTGCCGACACCTTGAACGTATGTGTCTTTAAAAAAAATCTGTATGAGGGCAATATACGGTCGAACTTAGTTATAGCATCATCGAAGGGGCCAAACAAATGTTGACGTTACATCAGAGTGGTGTTATAAAAGAGGTACCAACAGAACACTTTTAATAGCTTGTAAGGAAGGACATTTTACAAATTTCAAATTGCATTTAATTTAGAAATGAAGAATATTAAAAATAACATGTACTGTATTTACATAACTTATATTTAGGCCTATTCCCCTAGTAATTTTTTTTAACTCTCCTTTCTGTAAAATAAATTCTTTCTGTTGTGTTGTATAGTGGCTGCACTGAATTCAACACATCGGCAGACATCTCTCTGAAGCGGTAAAATCTTGAAAGAGTTTCAGCTGATCTCATTTATTCCTGTAGTGTTGGACAAATGATGTTGTCATATTTCACGTGTTCAGTCTCTTCTTCAGCACTATCTTCTGCCTCTGCGTGTTTTGCTCCAGCGATAATTTCTGAATCACTCAACACTTGAAATCTTTCTATGTGGTCATCCAGTGAAACATAGGAATCAAGCTCATTTCCAAATTCTTTCACATTGAATTGCTTAATCCATTCCGAGAGTGGCAGGTCGGCTTCCCTTCCTTCATCACCATCATAATAATCATCATCATCAGGTAAATTAGTGTGTGTGAGTTAGGCTTTACTAAAGCACTTTGATATCGTCTGTTGTGTTACAATCTTCCAAGTATCATCCAGGAATTTTATCGCATCTAACACAAAAATTGTTACAGGTTTCACCGTGTCCCCACAAAAATAATTGTTTTTAAAAGTTGTTTGCTGGTAGAAAAAACTAGATTAATGTTGGGCAAATTTAACCTTGGATGAGCTGCGTAGTTGTCAACTATGAATAGAACTTTTATTTTTTTCAAACGACAGCTCTTTGTTCACTTTTTTAGTTCATCTTCATAATCACTGTCATCCACGGTTTTTGGTTGGCAGTGTTTTTTTAATGTTTTTAAAATATTCAAGATGCAAACTTTTCCCAATAACTAAAAGTTTCCTTTTTTCGGTTCCTGTCATGTTCACACAAACAAAAGCTGTAACTCGTTGTTTGAAAAAAAATCCCGTTTTGTCTCCATTAAAGAGGTTTTTATCTTTATATGATTGTCTAAGGTCTGGCCAAGTGCTACGTACCTAATCGCCTGTAACGTTTAGATCCACGCTTTTTGCCTCACTACAAATTTTAGCAAAGGAAATCGAATGTTGGGACTTGAAAATTATCCAGCCATTCGTTGGAGCATGTAAGTTCAATACCAAACCCTTTTACAAATTCTGTAGCCTTTTCTTTCAAAATTGGTCCACTCATAGGAATATCTGAACTTAGACACTGTTTGAACCACTTCAAAAGTGCTGCATCAACATCAGTATGTTCGCATTTCCTAATTTTTTTAAATTACTTTTCCATATTCTTCAAATGCATTTAAAATGTTATCCTTATTTTTTTAAATTGTGCCTACAGTATAATTCACTAGGTAATCCAAACTCACACCATACATCAGCCTTTTTCCGTCCACTTTCACATGCTCTAATGACATGTACTTTCTTTTGAATAGACAGAACTTTTCTTTTTGTACTACAATATGCCATGATTATAAAAAATGTAGGCCTTTGTATAATGACTACATAATAACTACCAAAACTGAAGTTGAACTTATAAAACACAAAAAAAACACCTTGGCTTTGAGCTTGGACGCGCACATGAGACAGTTTCAGCCAGCTCAGTGTCAATGAAGGAGGGTTAGTCCTCTCTTCATTATGACCTTGAAGTTCCCATGATTCCCGCAACCCTCTCCCTGACTTTGTTTTTCCATTCACTCTATTATTAGATCAGAGCACTGTATGACCAGTACACTCCCAGCTTGCTATAAAGTAGACCTATGTAGGAATTCGTAATTTTTTAAGGTTTTTTTTTACATATATGTACATTTAAATACAATTTAAAGTAAAATATCCAAGAGGTTTTTGACGCTACAACTGAGTGTTAGTGACACTAAAACAGAGGTTTTTATAACGTTAATAGATGACAGTTTGACCAGACTGCTGAAAAAATGACGCTACGCCCGAGTTGACGGAATAACCGAGGCCGTTATAACCAAGTTCGACTGTATTACCAAACAAATCCACTTGGGAGGTAAACTTTATAAGTTCCTATTAAAAGTATTTAAATTTTACTTAAATATCATCTTCATGAAAATTAAAATAGACCACTGTTAAAGGTATTTTCTTTGCGGTAAACTTGATTTACAATAAATTATTAAATTTTTAACACAAATAAACTCTCCATTTAGATAAAAAAGGACCATGCCCAAACATTGTGTAAGAAATAGCAACAAAAAAAAAGGGGGTGCATTCCAAAGGTGTATTAATCAAGGTGGAGAAGATTCACATTGTATAAATTAATTGAAGAATAAAAGATTTGTACATTACTGGAAAGAAAAGATAATAATGTTGTCTAAAGTGTGTATTTTGTTCTCCTCTAGATTTCCCCTGATTGGGAAGTGCACTCTTCCAAAACCTCAAGGTCCCATAGTGCTCAAACCTGGCACAGGAACTACAATCCCTTTCAAGAACGTGTTTCGGGAAACTAAGACGTTCATGTTGTCCTTGGACTGCCCATCATTTGTACTGAAAAATAATAGTGAAACCATTAAATCTAAAAAGGTAAAAGTGAATATTGATTAAATTACATTTCTACTAGATGATTTCTCTAAAACCAACATTTAACTTGGGAAAATTTGAAGTCTACATTGGGATATTATTGGGAATATATTGAAGTAAACTTCCCTGGTACTTTTAAAGTCTATGTTGGATCTCTTTAAGGTAAACCTCTTGGAAAGGTAGATAGAAACATATAAAAGGAACGAATAAAATATTACTTTTAGAATGAAAAGAAGACCACAATACATACTTTTTATTTATGTCGTTGGACAAAGCAGCCTCTTGAAGAAAATCTATCACTACCACCCAATCCCCCAATTTAGGTTTTGTTCTATCAGAGCTCATCTGGAGGGAGTGTGAAACATGCAATGCAACTTCCTAAAAGAGGAAACCAAAAAAACACAAAAGGGATAAAAAGGAAATTTTAAAAGAATGAAGTCTATGTTGGAATATTATTGGGAATATATTTAAGCTTACATTGTAATATTATTGGTAATATGTTTAAGTTTATGTTGGGATATTTGTGGTAATATATTGAGGTCTAAGTTGGGATATTTGTGGTAATATATTGAGGTCTAAGTTGGGATATTTGTGGTAATATATTGAGGTCTAAGTTGGGATATTTGTGGTAATATATTGAGGTATAAGTTGGGATATTTGTGGTAATATATTGAGATCTAGGTTGGGATATTTGTGGTAATATATTGAGATCTAGGTTGGAATATTTGTGGGTATATATTGAGATCTAGGTTGGAATATTTGTGGTAGTATATTGAGATAGGTATAGGTTGGGGTATTTGTGAGAATATGTTGAAGTCTACATTGGGATATTATTGGATTTATGTTTAGGTCTAGGTTGGGATATGTGTGGGAATATATTGAGGTCTAGTTTGGTATATTTGACGTCTGCATTGTAATATTATTGGGAATATGTTAATGTTTACGTTGGGCTATTTAATTAAATATGTTGAAGTCTACAGAGGGAGATTATTGGAAATACGTAGAAATCTAAATTGATATATTAATTGAAATATGTTTAAATCTACTTATTAGGAATGTACTGGAGCATTTACTGGACACTATAAACATTTTCTTAAAATCCATAATGTTTTAGTCATGTGTTGTAGGTTAAGTTGGTAACATAAAATAAAGTTAATGTATTTTGTCTTTACATCTAGTTTAAAACTACTTTCTGATATATGATATTGCTTCCAGGAACATAAACTCCATATTGGACTACTGAGCTTGAAGTCAATGGAAATCACTGATATGAGGTTTCCTGTAACGGGAAAACTTGTGGTTCTATGTACAGATCCAACTTTATCTCACATTTCATGGACTTATTATTTAAAAGGGATTTTGGAATAACTGATTGAGTGTTTGTGTAAAATCTGATGATTATTTTTTTCCTCTCACATTTGTTTAATATTACTGTAAAAATAAATTATATAGATATTTCTGAACCTACTGATTATATTAGCATATAAGAATTACCTTAAACGAACACAAAAGGGCCTACCAATCTTGCCGAGAAAAATCTGTTCACATACCTTTCAGAGTTATTTTACATGCTACTATTGACATGGGACCAACAGATTTATTTACTCTCCAAAGAAAGTTGTGCTATGGATTTTTATCGCTCAAGAAAAATTCATTGACCTTGGCTGGATTTGAACCCATGTCATGTACATAAAGTTCTGTGGTGAAAACTTTACCCCAAGACCACCAAAGTCGACTCTCTTAAGATACTTTTTTTAGAATAAAACATGATTTTTTTAAATCTTATAAATGGTGGAACTCTCTAATAAAAAATCTATTTCTAACATTTTTTGGTGAAGTTTAGTAAAAATTGTTATTAATAACCCATGTCATTGCCAATTAACTGGGATTTTAGATACATAATTAGGCTCAAACCATAAATCATGTTTAATTGTGGTTTACTCCAGTCTTCACTTGAAAATATATTTTTTTAAATATGGTAAGTTTATTTGCTGTCATTGTATTACTGCTTTAATTTTAATTTACACATCAAAATTCGTTTATTTGTTTATATATGATTGATTATTTATCCATAACCATTAGACTGTATGCAGTGTCACAGGAACAGGGGTGTGGGGGTAAATTTTACTGCCG
>CABFWO010003707.1:0-34073 GCA_902155825.1 Timema genevievae
ATTATTATAGATATAAAATAATCATTCTTTAAATGTTAATGAGAATCAAAGTATGCAATAAATTAACCCTAGTTATTAATCTGTGATCTTTAATTTAAATCAAAACCAGTATAATAGTTGGCGAAACTACCCAGTGCCCGAACACTGTAAAAACTTAATAACATTTCCCAATTCAATGATTGCTGTTCAAAAAATGTTTATTTAATATAGATGTTGAAAAATGGCACGTGGACATGTGAATGTGGGGCAGAGTCTGTAATGGACGTGTGAGATCTTTGTGAGAGGGATGTACAGTTGAGGCTCGCACGTTGTTTTATAGGCAAGTTAAACTTGACATGACTGTGCTAATAAACTGTTAGTTTTCTTACATTATGTATCAAATCACCTTAAAAAGCTAGCTTTAAGGCATTGGTTCATTAAATTATTTTGTGTTTGGATTTTGTGATGAATATTGAGGCGGTACATTACTATCCTATCAGGCCTTGCTTACTCTTAACAACCCACAAGTTACCCCCAGGTGATGTATGAGAGGGACAGCCTGCAGGTAGAGCATTGGAACGCTAAACCAAAGGTCCTATACTCGATCCCCGTGTTCAGATGTCATATTTAAACATTTATCTGATTATATTTTACTAGGTTTCTAGATTGTAATTATATGTATTACAGGGATGGCTAGCGGGTATATAGGGATGAACTCAGAAGTTTCGATGTAAACCTGTTACGCCCAATAAAGCAGGTGTGATATTCAAAGTTGCCAACTTATCATTCATTACTGTAAGCACATAAAGCGAACAATCCCACTTTCACTAACCCAGCTCCACTCACAACAACAAGGTAACAGTAAACATTCTCGCTGCAATAGATCATTTACATTTACATATAAAGTTACCATGGGAAATGTATTTGATAAAATATATTATTTTAATATAAATTGATGAAAATAACAGGTAAATAATTTTTCAATGAAAACGTTTGGGAAAAAAATGTTAATTAATGTTTATTATTAATAAATGAAATGAACTTATCTATAAAAACATATATTAAATATAAAAAAATTAAAGAATGTAATTCATGAATTTGTATGCAACATATCAAATATGTAAATATTCAAATTTAATTCAGACTTTTCAAGTTTTTGAGACATCCCCCTTTACTAATCTAATTTTAAAATCGACGAAACACGAACGTCATTCCTCGTTATCGACCCAGTTGGGGAACGTTCACCAAAAAAAAGTTCAAGAAGGAATTCACTCAACCCTAATTTATTCCCACGCTTGTTCAATGTTAGGTACAATCAAATTTTAATAAACAGAACATTATCTGACAGCTATAAATGTTACTTTACGTTATCTAATTTCAACTGTTAATAAGTCAAGTCATGTGATCTACAACTGTCACTTTTAATGCAGGCCTATACTAATGGATCTTTGCAACAATGGCTGCAGATTATTGTAAGAAAATGTATATAATAAACCCTCATTCGACTTTCTAGTTAAAAGTTTACTCGTCAAAGGCTTTCAAACTTACATAGATACTTAACTTTCGATGTTTAATTTGAATCAAAACGTATATTTTCGCCCTTCACGCCCCGATGAGAACTTTAAAACTACCCCTCCCCCAGCCCTCTATCTATTCGTTGCACCAAACCATTTGAGTAAGCATCGAGTTGTTATTATTTTTTAACAAAATATTAATATGTTATTTACCGATACACAATCATACACAAATCATGGTTTCCATGGTGATGTAAACAAAGAATGATTGTACAGATGAGCTAGTGCCCACACAAAAGGAACATATGGAAAATTCGATAGGAAAATTGGGTTTTAGTTTTAAGCTACTATTTTTACCCTCATCTTGGACCCATTAGATTTTAATTTCAAGTACCTACCGGAAATGGGCTTATCAAATAATATATAAGATATATAGAGAGAAAGAGAGTGAGAGATTGAGAACATGTGAGATATAGATTGTGTGCGAGAGAAAGTGGAAGATATGTTTGTGTGTGAGAGGGTGTTAGAGAGAGTAAGTGTATGAAAGAGAATATGTGTGGAAGAGATTGTGTGTAAGAAAGAGATAGTGTTTGTGGAAGAGAGTGTATGTGTGTGGAAGAGAGAGATTGTGTGTGGAAGAGAGAGAGTGTGTGTGTGTGGAAGAGAGAGAATGTGTTTAGAAGAGAGTGTGTGTGTGTGTGTATGTGTGTGTGTGTGTGTGTGTGTGTGTGTGTGTGGAAGAGAGAGTGTGTGTGCATGTGAGTAGAAAAATGTGGTACACACAACATTACTTTGAAATACTATCGACTCAAATTAAGGTGTAGCATGAAAACAAAATTGAACTTATTTGCATGGTAGTACTATTTGAAAAAAACGAATACCAAAACCTATGCTTAAACAATTAAAATGGATATCTAAACAAATTTCAAGTTCATATTATCAATTTTTGGAATTATAATATACAGGTCTACCATAGCATATTTCTACATCATTGTATCGTTTATAATTTATAATTCATGTGCGAAACAAAACGTTAGGAAATATTTCCGCGAATTTGATTATTTAACCCTTTAATTTACGAACTATCCGTAACCTGTCTTATTCAACTCAAATTAAACATTTTGATGAATATAAAATTGGAATTATCTCAGGTAACGGATGCGGCCATCACTGACATATTTTTCATCAATTAATTTTTTAAATTATTGAAATAGAGTGTTAAATAATGATAATAAAAATCTCTCCCACGTCCCAGATCCCAAGGGAGCATACGAAAATCTGGAAAGAAACCTGAAATACGGTGCGACGGTTTAGTGGTTGGAATAAGTAACGGAACAAGTACTTGCTTTAATCCCAGCATGAGTGAACTTGGGGGTGCTAAGGGTGCGGGATTATCTAGACACAATAGCAAAAAAAACAAACAGAATAATAACGTGTTAACGAAAAACTGAAAAGGGAGGGATATTTAATGCAGTGCTACCAGCCTCATTGAACATTTTGGCTTGTGGATTTAATAAGGTTTATTTGAGATATGTTGAGAGTAAGGGAGTTGTTACAGAAATGAAACATGGCGTGAGTGACTCAGTGAAACTAGGGTTGAAGCGATACTGAACTTTTAGATGACCTACTGGTTTGTAGGTAGGTCTCTTAACAAGGTGATGACCTACCTGGCTGAACTAATGGTTTGTAGGTATGTGTTTCTTAACAAGGTGACCTATCTGGCTGACCTACTGGTTTGTGAGTAGTTCTCTTAACAAGGAGGGGACCTACTTGGTTGACCTACTGGTTTGTTGGTAGGTCTCTTAACAAGGAGATGCCCTACCTGGTTGACCTAATGGTTTGTAGGTAGGTATCTTAACAAGGTGACCTATCTGGCTGACCTACTGGTTTGTAAGTAGGTATCTTAACAAGGAAGTGACTTGTCTGGTTGAACTACTGGTTTGTTGGTAGGTCTATTAACAAGGTTATGACCTACCTGGATGACCTAATGGTTTGTTGGTAGGTCTATTAACAAGGTTACGACCTACCTGACTGACCTAATGGTTTGTTGGTAGGTCTATTAACAAGGTTACGACCTACCTGGATGACCTAATGGTTTGTTGGTAGGTCTATTAACAAGAATACAACCTACCTGGCTAACCTAATGGTTTGTTGGTAGGTCTATTAACAAGGATACAACCTACCTGGCTGACCTAATGGTTTGTTGGTAGATCTATTAACAAGGATATGACCTACCTGGTTGACCTAGTTATCCAAGGGCTAGGGCATTATTTTGAGGTATTGTAATAATTTATTAGACTTAACATGGTTTATAATAATTTATCGCGTGGAAAAAGTATTGTAATCGTGAACCTTTTTAACCTTAATATTGCTATGGGTACTAATGTTTTATGTGCCTCTTATTCAAAATGGGGGGCTTGAAATTCTTTATGTATCCCTCCCAGGGGCTACACCCTAAATTGTTATGTAGTTGTTGTGGGTTTTGTTCAAAATGTATATTATTTAGATGTTGTATGGTCACTCCTCAGTTTTTATATTGTTTTTGATTCTACCCTTCAAACTAAAAGTATATGACTGATAATTGATTTTTGGAAACTCTAAATTAAAAAAAATAAATGTTATAGCAATATCGTTCAACATGCATATCGGAATGTTACATATTATTAACAAAATAATGTTTTTTTCAGGAAAACTTATCTAGAAGTAGTTTACTCCTACCATTACAAATAACTATCAACTATTTTTGGTTACGGAATATTGGGCTCGTGTTAAAATAAGATTTTTTTTCCCACCCGTTTGGGTTATAAGCTTATGTACTAATTACGACCCGCCTCGGTGGCGTAGATGACCAACGCGCTAATCGTATTGAGCTCGACTGCTGAGGACGGGGAGATCGAGGTTCGAATCTCGGTCGGGTGAACTGGGGGTAGTTTTTTCCTAAATGGTTTTCCACTCTCACTCCACGCAAATGCGAGTTCACTTCCTCTAAATTCAACCTTCCCAATTCCTAATCCATTAGCGTAATTAGTACTTAAGCGTATAACCCGAACGGGTAGTAAGACGCAGTGCTAAATAATAAAAATAATACTAATTACGATAATGGATATAGGGATTCGGAAGGTTATAATTTCAGGAAGTGTTCCCGCATTTGCGTGGATGAAGGGTGGAAAACCTTTTTTTTTAAACCACCCTCAGTAGACCTGACTGACATTCGAACCTCGATCTCATCATCTGCAGTCTAGTCCAATACGACAGTAGCGCGTTAGACCACGTTGTGGTTTTATTTATTCATTAGAAAGGAACGAACGAACTGACTAGAAGGTTGGTCTTATGGAACAAGTAAAAGGTGGACCAGAACCCACTCGTGTGAACCGGGCGCTCTACTCGGTGACCGGCCCGACTGTAAAAGGTGGACCAGAACCCGCTCATGTGAACCGGGCGCTCTACTCGGTGGCCGGCCCGACTGTAAAAGGTGGACTAGAACCTGCTCGTGTGAACCGGGCGCTCTACTCGGTGACCGGCCCGACTGTAAAAGAGCTTAGTGCGTGGTCTAAGGGATGGGGGAAAGGGGAGGAGGTTGATGATGTAATTGAAGAGGTTTAGAGTGTGGCGGCGATGTACAGCGTGTGTACAACAACTGGTAATCCTGCGGAACCATGTGTTGGAGTGGAAGTTCGCGCGCACACACATGTGTGTGGGACAATCCCCCCTCACCCCTCCCACCCATACTCCAGGATAGAGAAGGGTGGGGACTCATATTCCTGAACAAACAAAAACAAACATCACTAAAACAAATATTTACAATAATAAGGACTTACAGGCGGGTCCTATGATATCCCCATAGACTAATAATTTACCCCATTATTATTTTTGTCTGGGAGGATGGTAGGATGTGGGGGAGAGTGGAGGGAAGGGCGAGGCGTAGATTCTGAGGGAAGCGTCATTTTCAGTTTGTATTCTATGCAGGGGCCAAATGTAAGCAACAAGAGAGCTAATGGTACTCAAACCCAACACTACGCCATAAATTGGAAATTCGATTTCGTCAAGGACCCGCACCGGTGGACAAGCGGATAAAGACATCAGGATCTGGTATACAGGAATCCCGGTAGGGCGTACTAAGGTGTTTTTTCTCCTGTGTGATTTCAATATTCTCTCTCTCTCCACTCCCGCAAATGCGGGTGTATTTCCTATATAATTACAGCTACCTCACACCTCTTGTTTAATTTTATCCCCCGCGTCTTACTACCTTGTTTCGCTGTACGTTATAATTATCAAAATGTGGTAAGGATGAGTAAAGTTGAATTTAAAGTAATATAAGTGTACCAGAATTTTCATGAAGGGAGAGTGGAAGAAAATTTAGGAAAATGAAGCTCAGAACATTTAACCAGTATTTGAACCCTGATCTACCCATCATCGGCAGTCCAGTCTATTGCGAGCGGAGCATTACAATTGGGCCACGAGACCAATTTCCCCCATAAGCTCACAGGTGGATTGGTCCACATTCGTTGACCAGGAGGATTATAAAAGATATAGATCTATTAAACTTAATAATATTACAGTTGTCCCACGTATACTTGTTACGATACAAGGTTGTGCATAGACGTATGAAAACATATAATTACAAACTACAGTAATAAAGTAAGTATAAAGTAACTACCCTTAATTTGAGGGCTACGGGCAACGGTCACAATAAAAAAAACCTCCTGTTACATACGGACGTCCTGGTATGGACAGACATGGGAACAAACAGAATAAAAGATCCAATTTTTTTATGTTTGGGCTCACTTACTTGCTTTAATTAAATTCGTATTTGATACACAATAAATACTAAACCATGTCAAACACTTAACAATTTTGCTGTTGGTAAACATTTCGTGCCCCGAGAATGTAAGTGTTCTATCTACAAAATTGTTAAATTTGATATATTTGGTATTTACGTTTATTTAGAATGCATATGATTCACCTGCGGTAAAATTGAGACTACTATATAATTCAAATAGCCGAAGCTGTTATTAATTTTAGAGAGGAGTTCACCATCTAGATATCATATTCTGAAAATTGTAAAATGACACCTGAACACGGTAATCGAACCCGGTACCTTTGGCTTAGTACTCCAATGCTCTACCACTGAGTTATCCAGGAGTCGTTCCGTGCTCAGGGTCATTCTTCACTCATATTTTAAGGCAGAGTACAATAATAATAATAATAATAATAATAATAATAATAATAATAATAATAATAATCGTACGAGTGGCAGTAATAAGCCAACTACCGAGTCGAAGAGGCTGCGTTATCTGATGGCTCGTGAATAAAGCTGACGATTTCCACACGTCCATCATAGACTCTGCCTTAAAATATGAGTGAATAATGACCCTGGGCACGGGACGAATCCTGGATAGCTCAGTGGTTAGAGCATTGACGTACTAAGCCAAAGGTCCCGGGTTCGATTCCCGTGTACATGTGTCATTTTTCAATTTTCAGAATATACTATATAATTACTTAAAACGATACAAGCTTGAGTTTTCGTCTAGTAATATTGGTTTTATACACAAGGTCAAACTTCAATGCTCTTTTTTTTTTAAGTGAAAAATTGGACATAGAACACTTGCATTCTCGGGTGACGATTCGTAAGAAACTGCTTTTACAAACTGGCACTTAGTTACTAATCCATTATTTAAAAGTAATATTTTTGACCTTATGAAATCTTGCTTTACCGTCATTTCTTTCCTCACTCTTTTAGTAACATTTTGGCTTTTCCTTAGCTCTTCGCTTTACACCATTACTTATAATTTATCTATTTATACTTTTCACCACTTCGTGATTATGATTTGTGTCACCATCAACTATAACATTGCTGACTATGTTGTCTGTACACTTTTTCTAAACACTTTTTGTTCGCACATCTCTATCAAACTTTACCATCGGTAGCAGCATGAGCCATTGAAAATTTGTTACTTTCTATGACAAGCAATTTTTTGCCCCTTTCACTCCACATAAACGAATATTCCATTATTCAATCACTGGAACACTACACGAAGTGATTTCTATAGTTTAGATGTCTTGTCTTTACACGTCTATGCACAACCTTGTCTCATGACTGGTATACGTGGCCCAACTGTAATGTTTATATAAAATTTATACGTGGCCCAATTATAATGTGGGACTAACGTTACCCATTTTAAACGCAGATCATAACATATTTACGTGGACCAATTGTAATGCGCTCATTGTGAGAGTGACGCGTTAGACCATTCGACCTCCGAAGCGGGTCCTTCCCCCTTAGTACAAATGTGGGTGGATGGTTGGTGAGACGAGGGGTGTGAAAAACAGAGGAAGAATATACAAACAGTTATAAGATAAAAAGTTACAAATTGTTTGATTATATAACTATGTACCACAGCTTACTACCCGTCTGAGTTATCAGCATTTAATTATGACAATAGGTGACCTGGTGGTCTAGGGGTAAGGTGTCAAACTTCTGTGCTGAGGGTCCGGGGTTCAATCCTAGGTCCCGGCACAGATTTATCTGATTTCCAAACCCTTCCTTCACCTCTGACAAGATGTGTATCTGACAAGATGTGTATTAATCACAACTTGTGAATGTGAGGAATGCCAGGCCTCCACCGGGGTTCGGATTCCACGTTAAACTGTAGCTCCTCCATTTCGTCTCACAATCACCCTACCATTGCACATTAGCATTAAGTGCGTATAACCCGAACGGTTAGTAAGACGTGGTGCTAATAATAATTATTATTATTATTATGACAATGTGGTAGGAAAGAGTGAGGTAGAATATATAGAAAGTGTATTCCCATTTATGTGGAGGGAGATGGGTAAACCGTTTATAAAAAAACACCCTCAATACACCCGGCCTGGATTCAAGCCCCAGCCTCCCTGTCACCAGTAAGTCTACTAGGTGAGCCTGATTCAGTCTGCGTGACCACCACTGTGGGGAACTTTTAAATTATATAACTTTTATTGTTCTTTTAGTTGTGACACTTTTAGTGTCTCACTATCCAAACTAACACGATAGTATGAGGGGGATGAATTGTAAGGAATTGCTCCTTTTGGTAAAAATTTTATCCTACAATCAAGGTGAATTATTATTTTCCTAGGAAGAAACTCTTATAAAAAAACAAATATGTCTTTTCACGGTCAACAATGGTAGCATAAAACTATATTGTTATCGTTATTTTATATGTATTGCTAATATATCACATGTGTGAAAGTAGATATAATAACTGTTCTAGCTGTCAGACAAGGTTCTTATTAAAATAGATCTAATAACTGTTCTAGCTATCATACAAGGTTCTTATTAAAATAGATCTAATAACTGTTCTAGCATATAATAACTGTTCTAGCTATCATACAAGGTTCTTATTAAAATAGATCTAATAACTGTTCTAGCTATCATACAAGGTTCTTATTAACATAAATCTAATAACTATTCTAGCTATCATACAAAGTTCTTATTAAAATAGATATAACTGTTCTAGCTATAATACCAGGTTCTTATTAACATAAATCTAATAACTGTTCTAGCTATCATACAAAGTTCTTATTAAAATAGATATAATAACTGTTCTAGCTATCATACAAGGTTCTTCTTAAAATAGATCTAATAACTGTTCTAGCTATCATACAAGGTTCTTATTAACATAAATCTAATAACGGTTCTAGCTATCATACAAAGTTCTTATTAAAATAGATATAATAACTGTTCTAGCTATCATACAAGGTTCTTATTAAAATAGATCTAATAACTGTTCTAGCTATCATACAAGGTTCTTATTAAAATAGATCTAATAACTGTTCTAGCTATCATACAAGGTTCTTATTAAAATAGATATAATAACTGTTCTAGCTATCATACAAGGTTATTATTAAAATAGATCTAATAACTGTTCTAGCTATCATACAAGGTTCTTATTAAAATATATCTAATAACTGTTCTAGCTATCATACAAGGTTCTTATTAAAATAGGTATAGTAACTGTTCTAGCTATCATACAAGGTTCTTATTAAAATAGATCTAATAACTGTTATAGCTATCATAAAAGGTTCTTATTAAAATATATTTAATAACTGTTGTAGCTGTCATACAAGGTTCGTATAAAAGTGGATATAGTAACTGTTCTAGCTGTCAGATAAAGTTATTCCTATGAACATTAGAGTGCAGCTTGTTTCAGTACCATCCCTTCCACGGTATCACATCATCCGCCCGACTATAGGCTCTGAAGTGGGACTATATCTCCAAATAGGCTTCAAGAGCGAGTTATCGTTTTATGATGAACATTGGTTCAATAGACGACTTAATATATGAAGCAGGTCCAAACTGATTCACCGGCCCGGGAAAACAAACCCTTTATATAATGATTATTATTTAAATGAGATGGTTAAAATACGGTAGTGTACTCCCCGTAAATAATGACGGAACCGCGCGCGCGGCTAAGAGCAAGTGAATCAATGTGGCGCCCGGGTAGCTGAAAAGGTCGAGAGCCACGAGGTGTGGTTTGAAGGCTGACTGTGTTAGCGCCGTGGTTAGCCAACTTAATAATGCACACAGAGAGAGTGGAATTAATTCATGACTTGTTGTGAAAATTTCAAGTCATACGTTTGTTTTAGCCGGCCGGGTGACATGTTTTTAAATGAAATAAAACCTCTCTCTTTCACCCCTTCCTTCCCCTGACGTTTCTACCAACAATTGTATGCATCATGTGTGAGATATGTATATATGTACATACACATTATCTCCACACAACACAGAGATGTGTGTCCATGTATACATTGCGTGGGTGTCATATTGCGGCTATTTTTGATGCTATCAAAATATTGTGCCGAGCGGGTGGTGTTGGTGTTGGTGTTGGTGGAGGAGGGGTGTGGTAGGGGGCTGGTTTTTATCACAAAACAGCAGTGGACTAACATTTTGTTCATCAAACACCAAATTTGTCACTTTGAATGTTTATAACTATTGCAAATTGCGGTTTAGATGACAAACAAGAGCGAAACCGAAAACTCGCTAGAGTTGGAGAGAGTTTACAATATTATTTTAATAATTCATTAGGGCCAAAAGTAAACTTTACTACATGCAATTTATTTATTTTAACTTACGTTTAGGTAAAGTAATTAGTTTTTAATCTAAAATATAACAATCTGAGACTAACCGTAACCATAATTACCAACAAATAAACCTTGATATTAATTATAATCCATTTTCACAGTTTGAAATGTACACATTTTGCCATTAAAAGGATGAAGAATCCATATTTGTTCTTAATGAAAAGTAATTAACAGGCCCCAATTGTTTACATACATGTTATTTTATCTATATCAACTCCGTGGACACCGCGTGCCTGACTGATAAATCCCCTTAAAAAAGGAAAGGAAGGGGGGAATCACATGGGTACCAGCTTACAGCACCAGAGTCAGAGGATTTTTTTTTAAATACATCATTCTCAGTCCATCCATCCCACAATCCCTTTCAACGTTAATCAAAGTCTTTCTCGGGATGTTCACCGTGACACGTCCTGATTCTAGTGAAACACTGGCTTCAACTAGACAGTGATCACTGTCCAAGTGTCTTCATGAAGCTTGACAAGGCCTGTGTCCTGATTCAAGTGAAACACTGGCTTCAACTAGACAGTGATCACTGTCCAAGTGTCTTCATGGAGCTTGACAAGGCCTGTGTCCTGATTCAAGTGAAACACTGGCTTCAACTAGACAGTGATCACTGTCCAAGTGTCTTCATGGAGCTAGACAAGGCCTGTGTCCTGATTATAGTGAAACACTGGCTTCAACTAGACAGTGATCACTGTCCAAGTGTCTTCATGGAGCTTGACAAGGTCTGTTGTCCTGATTCTAGTGAAACACTGACAGACAGTGACACAACCAGACAGTGATCACTGTCCAAGGTGAAATGAGAAATGAAGAACCTCCAAGAATGTGAAACCTTAGATGCCAGACAATATTGATGCTATGTATCAGGAAAGAGACTATTTCAGATGAATAGGAGGTCAAAGTTCGAATACCGGTGATGTCATGTAAACACTCACTGTATTTCCTAGCACCTTATCTTCTCTATGCTATTGAAGTTGCACTTATCCTAGCTCAGTTTTTTTATCAGTATCCCTTAAACTAAACAGCTAATAGCCATGCTGTTAAAGGAGACAGTCACAAAAATCAAGAGTCAAAAAAAAGGATTGACCTACTTGTTTCAGAAATATTGTAAGACGCTTTTGATACCTCCTAGGTTTGAAACTATATCTGTAGAAGTATTGACCACCAGCTAAATAAGAGCATGACGCTCTCGACCATGGGTTAGGTGTGTGGTCCCGGTCTTCGTATAAAACGGTTGCAACAAATCTTCATTTTCTTCCAAAACCCCTAACACTGGCCGTGAGAAGGAGAATGCCTGGGAAGCTGAGGGAAACTGTGAGCGTGCTTTATACCCCCACCCCCCGCGCCCCCCCTTGGTTGATTTATGAGAAACGCTGTCCTGGAAGAAAAGGGGAAGGACCCCCTCCCCTCTCTTGTTGGTTATAATCCGGGAGATTCTTACCCTAGCTATTGTTTGATAATAAGTGGCCCAGATACTGAATTTATGGAGGTCGCTAACACTAGACAAGGCCAGAATTCCGGGTCGGGGAGGGGGGGGGATTTCTTGTGAACACAACCAGAACAAGGTCACTGGCCAGTGAGTCTAGCAGTTACAGCAAGAACAAGGTTAGTGGCCAGTGAGTTTAGCGATTATAAGAACAAGGTCACTGGCCAGTGAGTCTAGCTATTACAAGAACAAGGTCACTGGCCAGTGAGTCTAGCGATTACAAGAACAAGGTCACTGGCCAGTGAGTCTAAGCTATTACAAGAACAAGGTCACTGGCCAGTGAGTCTAGCGATTACAAGAACAAGGTCACAGGCCAGTGAGTCTAGCTATTACAAGAACAAGGTCACTGGCCAGTGAGTCTAACGATTACAGCAAGAACAAGGTCACTAGCCAGTGAGTCTAGAGATTACAAGAACAAGGTCACTGGCCAGCTAGTCCAGCTATTACAAGAACAAGGTCACTGGCCAGTTAGTCCAGCTATTACAATAACAAGGTCACTGGCCAGTGAGTCAATCAGTTACAGCAAGAACAAGGTCAGGGGCCAGTGAATCTAGTGATAACAAGGTCCCTGGCCAGTGAGGAGAACTGGAGAGAAAGGAACTAATACTGAGATAGTTCCATCTTGATAGCACAGAAAAGAGAAGAACCAATACTGAGGTAGTTCCCTCTTGACAGCATAAGGGGGAGAGGAACTAATACTGAGGTAGCTAGTTCCCTCTTGATAGCACAGAAAAAATCAGAACCAATACTGAGGTAGTTCCCGCTTGACAGCATAAGAGGGAGAGGAACTAATACTGAGGTAGTTCTCTCTTAATGGCACAGGAGGGAGAAGAACTAATAATGAGATAGTTCCCTCTTGACAGCACAGGAGGGAAAGGAACTAATACTGAGGTAGTTCTCTATTGATATCACAGAAGAGATGAACTAATTCTGAAGCAGTTCTGGCACTATGCAAGTTGTTCCAGTAGCGCACAAGTGGAGTGCTTCTGTTCAGCAAAGAAGGTCACTCACTATCTAGAGGCTTCCATTCCCCCTCCTATTCTTCTTCCCACAGATATTCTGAATGCACCCTCTTCTTCAAACAGAGGAGAGTCACTTGGTAATGTTTGTCACGACTTTACTCAAAACTTCGCCCCTTGCTCTCCTACTCGTTACCCTGAATCCCCGGACCCTCACACCCCTCTGATAGCGGTTTCTATTTCTACAACCTCCCCCCCACCCCACCCTTACCAACCCCAGTTCCTTCTCAATTTTAGATGGTCTCTACTCTTCTTCCCCATTCTGTGAGCTTCTCGTAGGATCAATTAGCATTGAATACCAACAGTGCTATGGATACCAGTAGTACCAACACTATTATAGATACCACTAGTACCAACAGTGCTATTGCTACCAGCAGTATCAACTCTGTTATAGCTACCAGCAGTATCAACTCTGCTATAGCTACTAGTAGTACCAACAGTGTTATAGCTACCAGCAGTACCAACACTGCTATAGTAGTACCAACAGTGCTATATCTAGCAACAGTAGCAACATTGCTATAGCTACCAGCTGTATCAACTCTGCTATAGCTACCAGTAGTACCAACAGTGCTATAGCTACCAGTAGTATCAACACTGCTATAGCTACCAGCAGTATCAACTGTGCTATAGCTACCAGTAGTACCAACACTGCTATAGCTACCAGCAGTACCAACACTTCTATAGCTACCAGCAGTATCAACACTTCTATAACTACCAATGGTATTAACAGTGCTATAGATACCAGCAGTAGCAACACTGCTATAGCTACCAGTAGTACCAACAGTGCTAATGCTACCAGAAGTACCAACGGTGATATATCTACCAGCATTATCGACAGTTCTATATTTTTTCGTAAACATAGTTATTGAAAATGGTTCCGAAATGCCAAATTTCCTTCTCTCATCCCTCCCTACCTGTGGTTAGGATGTTATTTTGTTGGTCTACTTGTGCCCTTGTAGCCCTGAGTGGTATCACGCTATACAGAGTGTCCGAGAGAGGAGACAAGGACACGGTCATATCCCCAGACGCTGTAATGAGTCGCTCGACGACTTCTAGACTCACCCCTCCCCCCGCTTGGAGCTGACGTGGGGCGGAACAATGTTACGGGCGTCGTTCGTCATCGTCAACGTCAGCGACACCCCCATGCGCGTCTTGGGAGCTTACAGTACGCCTCCTGTGGCAGAGCGGTTTAGAGAGGCTGACTGGGAGTCTGGGTACACGACAGGTGTTGACTGAAATAATGTATTCGTTATGTCCTGTTACTGGGTCTGAGTGTTTACCTTGCTGTCTTAGGTTAAGTTGGCTTATACAATGTTTGTTGATCTAACCCTGGTCACAGATGTAAGACGGAAAATTTTACACTTTAAAGAAGTTCCCCCTCTTTTTTCTAGAAAAAAAAATTCCATCTATTTAAATATAACAAAATGCAATCAAGAAAGCCTAAGTTTAATTTCTCCAGGGGACGTCAACACCGGAAATATCATCAAATGAGTTACAATAACAGCGATAACAGCGATTACACTTCCTTTATCACACTCACGTATCGACTACTGCAGCGCTTGGTGTTTTAATGTGTCACTAACATAAGGTATGTTGTAGCTCAGATTTTTTAAATCAATATTTTAATCAGAGCCTCAAATAATATATCCACTTCAACTAAGATTTAATAATCTGAAAATTATACCGAAAAACTTTCAACTTCTGTTACCATTATTTGTTTGGATTTTATTTTCAGTTTATCATCAATAAGATGATTAAAGTAATTTTAATCAAGGTATTCTTAAGTAACCTTTGCCCCCCCCCCTCACTATTCCCCTGACCCACCATGTTATTTGTTTATATATATAAAGAGTGATAATATATTAGAATCCAAACTAGTTTTTATTGAGTCTTATTATAAAAAGAACTATAAATAGTATTTGATAAATGAATAAACTAATGTAATGGTGGTCATGTCTCTAATTAGAGAGGATTGAAGTGAGACCATCGTGTCAGTTACCTGCGTTAATCTAAATAGAACCTGGATCGATACCCGGGTGGTCCACCTGCACTTGATAATTCCCGTTCACGGCCCTGCATGGTAGTTTCGTTACTCGGTCTCTACGTGTGTATGTTAACTACACACTGATCGTAATCATCGGAGTTAATTCATTAGACCTGGCCTCCACCACTAAGTTTTAGAACGTAAAAACATCGAACTTCTAGTAAGTTTAATGAATGCCTCCGGTTAGGTCACACTCGTCTTTATTACACTCGATAAACCCCACGAGTGGATCATAAGATTTCTCTATTTAATCACCATGAGAGGACTGCTTACTCCTAGACGGTCTAGTGTCCAACCGATCAACAGTAGACATTGTTTAAACACCTGTAACGACGAGCTTATTTGGCATTAAGTAATACATAATAGGTGACCTGGCGGTCTAGAGGTAAGGTGTCAGACTTCTGTGCTGTGGGTCCAAGGTTCAATCCTCGGTCCCAGCACAGATTAATCTGATTGCCAAACTCTTCCTTCACCTCTGACAAGACGTGTATTAATCACAACTTGTGAATGTGAGGAATGCCAGGCCTCCACCATGGTTCGGATTCCACGTTAAACTGTAGGTCCTCCATTTCATCTCACAATCACCCTACCATTACACATTAGCGTAAGTGCGTATAACCCGAACAGGTAGTAAGACGTGGTGCTAATAATAATACATAATATATTGGTTCAATTGGGAGAAATCTTTGTTATTGTTTTGGTGCTAATTGCTTGGGTTGCTGACCGTGGATGGTTTACTTTGACAATATTTACATTATATAATGATTTGAAGAGCTGAGTGCTCAGCAAACATTCTTGGGTCGTTTACAATAATGCCTCAACCTACCCTCTTCACATACGTATTAGGCCGTAAATCGTCAATGCGGACAGTTGACAAAAAAAACTTTAATCCTTAACCTTGGTATTTCAATTAAATTTCAAATATATATATATATATGCAACTTAGGTGATGAGCTATTATTGACGCCACTCTCACAATAGACCGGGCTACTGTTGATAAGGGTAACATGGTTCGAGCCCCGGGTGAGTTTACTGAGGATTTTTTTTCTTTTAAATAGCTTTACTGTATACTCTCCTTCCACGCAAATTCTGGTGCATTTCTTCAAAATTTTACCTTACTGATCCCTCCCTACCCCATTAGTATTAATTTGTGGATTTCCCGGGCGGGTAGTAAGACTCGGTGCAAACTTTTTTTAATATTTTAACGCGACAACTCGTTTTTCTTTCAAATTGATTTTTGGACGATTGAACGTCTTTAACACGTCTTTGTTACGTTGAAGAAAAGTACTAAGTGTATTCATCCTCAAAATTACAATTACAATCAAAAGTAGATAAGTTCTTAAATAATAACGTGAATGTTAAAATGTGTCAGCAATTCTACAACTAAGAACTTCCTTTTAAATCCAGAGTTGTGACAGTTTTGGTTCAAACTTCCTTAAGCAGGGTTGCTCCTATTTTCTCAATATAAAGTTCCCTTTATTTCAAGGTTTTTCAAAAGGGAATTTCCATTTTTTTAAAAGACACTTCAGACAGTAGTATATAGGAACTATTGTGAATTCAAGTGTTTTAAACATGATGATTTGACTTTGATTGGGAAAAATGTATGTTTTTGTTGAGCATCCCAATGTTTCAGGGAGAAATAAGGGCGTAGGGCGGTAAGACATTTGTTCAAATCAGCCTCACCTCACATTTTATTCTATGAAAACCTTTAAAGTTGTAATGTAGTAATTCAACCCTGGTGGTATTGGGGTAAACTACTCGCCTCAGGACACGATGATCATAGGTTAAAACCCAGTCAAGGTAAACAAATTTTTCTTGAGCGATGAAAATCCGTAGCACAACTTCCTTCGGAGGAATGGTGAAGCCGCCGGTCCCATTCCAATTGTGACATGTAGCTAAAGAACCCTGGAAGGTATGAGAAAATACATTTCCCGGCAAAATTGGTAGGCTCTTATACTCTCGCTCAAAGAAATTCTGGTGTGCTGATATGATCAGTCGGTTCAGAAAGTGCACGATAATACTACAACTAAATGAAAAATGAGAATTAATGTCGATAATTTACAAATGTTACAGTTATTTTGTGTGAATAAAATTCCTTGTGCTTCACAGTTTTTTCCATACACAAAAAATCTCCTGCGTTTTCTCAAGTTTTTCCAGACAAAAAAAAATTCCTTGCATTTTTTCCGGTTTTTTTTAGACACAAAGAAAATCCGTGCGTTTTTTTTTTCAAATACAAAACATTCCCTGTGTTTGCCCAAGTTTTTTTCAGTCACCAAAAAATTCCCTGCGTTTTCTTAAGTTTTTTCCAGACATAAAAAATGGCCTCTGTTTTGTTGGTTCTCCTGTCATGAGATGCAAGTAATTCCCCCAACCCCTCGTTTTTGTAAGTTGAATTAAAGAAACAGTCTAGTTCATGTCTCCATTGCATCGCACGTACAACACTGCTGTGTTCCGAGCAATAAACAATGCTCGTTCATAAAACAACGTGTTATCGAAACAGACGCGAGAAAATTTGATAAAAAAAAAAAGTTAAATAAAAAAAACTTGAAACGTTTTTGAAAATGCTCTGTAGATGGCCGAACGTAACGGTATGTGTACGCAATCCTACCCCCCCCCCCCCCCCCCCCCCCCCCCCCCCCCCCCCCCCCCCCCCCCCCCCCCACCCNTCTTCTTTTAAAAAAAACTTTCTACTTTTTTTTTAAATTAAAAAAAAGTTTTTTTTTCCATACACATACTTATTCTCATTTTGTTTTGGTTTTTGTATTTCTTTCCCCCCTCCTTCTGAGCGAATTTGGTTAATTGAGTGTTGCCTATAGAGAAGGGGAGGAAGCTATTTAAACACTAGTTGAGAGGGGGGAAAAAATTGATGATCATAGAGGAAGTTGTTTACGTTTAACATTTTAGAGAAGTGTTGATAAAAAAAAAAAGATCGTTGAAAATAATATAAAAGCAGATGGAGAAGTTTTATTCCATGTTTTTCCCCTTTACTGAATGGATTGCCGTTTATAAATAAGAGCCCGGCTAATTACAACGATTGATTCTAATCTAGTAAAACACTCCATTCTTTAGAGTGTTTGTTTTTATACTATTCAATAGGTTTTTTTGTTCCACTCCTTTTTATTTTTTAGAACCGCATCTTACTAGACACCCGCATTAATTACACCATTTGAGTAGAAATAAGGAAGGTAGTATTGATGAGGAAATGCAACCGAATTTCCGTGGAAGAAAAATTGAAACATCCAGCCGGGATTCAAAACCCCGCATTTCAAGGGCAAACCAGACAAGATGAGCTCGAAGTTTAGTGCGTGGGCCCACCGGGGCTGGATACCCATTCAATTTACGGTGTAAAGTACAATTAAAAATAGCCTTAGGCCTAAATAATGGATCTTGGAGACCCTGGTTTGTAATAAAGAAATACTGTTTCTTATTTTAATGGCATGTATTTATTATTGTTCATTATGTCGAAAGTGTAGGATACATCCACAACTGTCTTATAAAATAATATGCTAGTACACTGTTAATAAAACTTACATATTTTATTCGCCACATTGATAGAAAAGTAGGACTGTAATAACTAATCAAATGTGTTCCACTCCCCCAGTTTATACCACCGAGTTCACAAATATTTAAGCGATTTCCTTAGTATTTTTTTAGTACCACATCTTACTGCCCGTTCGAGTTATACGCCTGTGTACTAATTACACTAATGTGTTAGGGATTAGAAAGTCTACTTAATCGGGGTTCAAATCTAAGTTTGCCATACCTTGTTGGACACTGTCTATAGTTGGACGTTTCGATGAACTGAGTCACTGTCCTAGGCCTTGTACTCTTACATATTGGTGAAGTATTAATTTAGTTTTACCTTAACACACAAGTATCATAGCTTTGGTGATAGAGTTTTAAACAAGAAAGTAAAAGGTACCATGATTTATCTAAGGTTAGTTAAATATTTTAAAATTTATCTAAATAAAAGAGGACGTGTCGATTTAAATTTTGTATTAAAAGAGTCCTATTTTGATCTAGACACTTTTTTAAAAAACATAAATGTGGCTAGGCCAATAAATGGTTCAATATCCCAATAAAAGTTAGGTACTTTTAAAAAAAATAAGGATTTTTTTTATAATCAAACCCATCCGTTTATTTTTTAAATAATCACGTGGTCTAAACGGTGAGACCATCCAGTCTGGATTGCCAATGACTGGAAGGCCAGGGTTCAAATTTCAAGCAAGTATACCAAGGGAATATTCACCTAAATGGCTTCCCATTCCCCCTCCTTGTAAATGTGGGTTTCCTCTACATTTTAACCTCCTCGTCCTTACCCCAGTTAGTATAAATGTGCTAATATCCCGGACGGGTAGTAAGACGCTTGTATCCGACCTGTTTACCCGTTCAGCCCCTGAACAGCGACCCGTGTTGCCCTGGTACACCGTGACTTGTAACTGGTCATGTGATATGACTCAGCCGACCGGAATATCAAAGCACACAACGGAAAATAAACAAAAACATGGCGGCTAATATTGAAGGCGTTGAAGCAAAAACTAGATAACTTAACTGAAATGAGTTATGAAATCCACGTTGATGAAAATATAGCTCAACGTATACCCCTATATGTTGTTTACCCGCCAAACAGGGTTCCCTACCACTGTCCTGCGGGATTTATGCCAAGTAGGGATGGTGTTTTACATAATATATCAAGATATTTACAATTTGATATATCGCAAAAAAAATATTTATCGATAGCTACGATATATCAATTAAATCATATTGATATAGCGGCTGTTTTCGATACATGAAAATAAGAGGTCTGGGCGAACTTGAATAGCCGCTGTTCTGTAAATCTTTACCGCTTTTCACTTTTAATTGTTTTATTCTGTTGGAAATATCAGACTATAGTAGCCCCATGGCTTCTTTGGTGCTGACTGACAGCTGACGGCTTTGAAAAGCTACCAGACCAAATTATGTATCCCTACGCCGAACCATATGATTTGCAAAAAACATGTGTTTAGCAGCTGTCACTTCTGACAGTCAAAATTTAGGTATATACCTAAATGTTGACTGTCAGAAGTCAGCTGTGAACTGTCAGTCAGCACCAAAGAAGCCATGGGGCTACTGTAGTTTAGTAAAGGGAGGGGAAAATGTTCAATTTATTTTTATTCACAAGCTTTTAAAGCGTATGAAATATTTCAGTAAAGTGATTTGTATATCTGATACTAAAACATTGATATAAATATGTTGTCACTTGTAATGAATACGCCCCCCTGCCAAGTTTGTTGGAGATAGCCCGTTTTACTTCTCGATCTTCCAATTAGGAAGACATTACCCATCGCTTGTTCGGTACCTCGCTATATTTACCTCGGCAAACACCCCTCATCCCTCTGTTGACGAAGATGTGTCTTGCATCCTCTAACGACCCTCGAGCAAAAGGTTCCCCACGTGTCCTTGTTGACCATACGGAATTGGTCAAGGGACGGTCACTTGATTTCAAATTGCGAGTAATTTGACGCATAATTTCCTGTGGTTGTCCTTTTCATTAGCCACGCGCCACAGATTAATACAACAGGACGTTGTTTATATGCGCTTATCACTTACAGCTTTTGAACAAACGGACTGATTTTCACCAAACTCAGTTTCATTACTCTTTCAAAAGAATCAATGAAAAACTATTTAATTTATATTTTAAAGTATTAATATTAAATTATATATCATATATAAGAATTTGATATCCAAATAAAATAATTTATGTAACTATCAAAAGGTTTATTAAAAAATAGCTCTATATACATGTAACTCACCTCGGTGACCACATGGTCTAAGGCTCCACTCTCGCAACAGAGTAGACTGCCAGTGACAGAGAGATCGTGGTTCAATCCTGGTCGGGTGCAGAGAGGGTGTTTTTTCCCAAATGGTTTCCTACTTTCTCTTCACTAAAAAGCGGGTACAATTACTCTAAATTCAACCTTCTTCATCCCTGACCCATTAGTGTAATTAGTACATAAGTGTATAACCCAAACGGGTAGTAAGAGGCGGTATTAAACTATACTATATATATATATATATATACCAGTATACCTGTATACTCATATTTCTTTGGCGTTCTACAAAATTGATTAGATTCATTACTTCCTTCAGCACCGATAGTTTGGTTATTCAACAATTATTATCAATATTGGTATAATATTTATTTATTTTTAAATAGGCTTAAATTGGAAAAAGTTCAATGCTTCACGCTCCTTGAAATACACGTTAAGAACAAAGTATATTTTAGAAATGAATGTTTTGTGATTTTCATCAATCACAACTGCTAATAGGACTACTACTCACACCTGTGGCCATGCGGTCCAAGGCCTCAGTCTCGCCATGGACAGAGTTGCCAGTAGCGCGTAGGTCCAGGTTTTAATCTAGGTTAAGGGGAGAAAGGTAGTATTGTATAGGAAATGCACCCGAATCAGCGTGGAGAAAAAGTGAGAAACCATTTATTGAAAACCACCGCGATACATCCAGCCGGGATTGAAGCTCCTACTTCCGCGTCATCTTGAAACCATAATAAACGAGCCTGACGACCTTTTCCGCCAGCCCCCCGATGCGGTCACTTAATCACGCATGCGCTGTAAAATTAGGGTGAGGTATTACCTGAACGTTTGGTTCAAAGCAATGTCATCATGTCAAAGAGAGGGGAGGACTTTGTAGTTGAAATCAATTAAACAATTGTTGATGAGTATTTATTGAATGTGTTTGATTGAATCAATGCGCGCAAGCTACTTCAGTTGATTTGATGTGAAGCTGCGGACGTCCCAATAATTCCGCTGATCCATCTCCATTCTGGACCAATTTCATGTGACGTTTCAGATGAGGGGATAAAGTGCTTAACACGAGAAACACACTTTTACAACATGGCTACCGGTATCAATCTAGGAGGAAAGTATTTCAAAGGAACTGCACCATTTAGACAAATGAACCCAGCCGAGGTTTGAAACTCAACCGTCTCCTAACCGACATTCCAGTGCATCGTGACACTGGCGCCTTAGACCGTGTAGCCACCTGTGCGATTTGAAATAGTAGTAATAATAATAACAATGAGGTATTACTTCTCCGCTTCTTTATTTTAAATTAGAGGAGCTATTTTCTGGAACATGACTATAGTGGGATTCTGGTTAAGAGTGTGATTTAAACTATTTTTATGTAATCATACGTCAAGTCATATTATGTCACTTATGACCAGTAAAATTGATTCATCACTAGAGGGGTGGTAAGGGAGAGGTAGAGTACATTCACCACCCGAGTTTACTTGGATGACAGATCAAAAAGCTACTAGAAATAGTCCCTAATGTATCCCTACGCCAACAGCTGACATCTGTCAGTTTGAATAACTGTAATGAAAGTAGATGGTAATATATGAATGTGATAGTTAACCACAGCAATTTAGGCCAATATTATTTATATTTATTTGAGGTCGGGGAAAAAAAGCTTTTTTATCGTTTTATTCCACTTAAAAATGGCGACCGACGAATTTAAACCATGTGATTGATCATGACGCAAACAAGTTCTTTACAATTGTACACCCATTTAGTTAATACAAATATTTTATTCAGTTGAATATTTCAAATTACAATGAAATAATCATAAAATAATTTCTTATGTATAAAAAAAGTCAAAGTATTTTCTCTTTTCCAAGTAAATACGACGTCTTTATTAAAGAGTATTAATGTATGTACTATATTACACTTTATTAATAAAATTCCAAAACGAAGAATAAATACTTTTAATTATGTTCAAAATATTGTTTAGAATTGGATAGAAAGAAATGATTAAAAGTAATGAAATAATGTGAGAAAACTTAAGTTTATATTATTTTTAATGGAAAATATAACACGTAATTAAAACTTATCATTTATTACAAAACCGTTATCTTTTACAAGTGCTGGCAGCCCAAATCCAAACATATGATTTTTCAACTGTCATTCAGGTAGAAAGCTATGGTGAATATACTCTAGCAAAATTTCCCATGTCTGCTTTCATGTATTCATTCGCTAAGCCATGTGTTGGTTTGTTGTCACTTTTGGCAGCGAAAACTTTCACAAAATAAAAATATGTTTTTAATCATGTCCACTTAAAAATGATTTACAAACTAGAGCTTCCAAAAGGCTGCGTTCTCTTCACAAATTAAGATGGTGAATCAGACGAAACGAAGGCCATTGATGACTTAACATAAACCGTGTTTGGTTTTGTATATGCGATGTTTACAAAATAAAAGTTTTATTTTGAAACTAATATTTTTATTGAAACTTTTTCCAGGTTATAATAACTTGTATTTATTTTGGTGACCAGTTATAAGAGGATATATAAGAAACATATGTGAAAAACTCGTTTGGACAGAGTCAGTAATGAATGGGTGCTGAAGGAGTGCGGCTTGAAAAGGAATCTAATAGGTAAACGTGAAAGAAGCGTCTTACGTTGGTTTGGGCATGTTGAGAAGATGAGTGTGGATCGAGTGACGAAGCAAATATATGAAGGTAGAGTGTGTGTATTAAAAGAAAGCGGTAAATGGATAAATGGTAAGTGAATAAATGTTAAGTGGATACATGTTGTAGACGAATGTGTGAAAAAGAGAAACATTAAGAGTTGTATAAATAAAAGAGCATATATGACTCGGTGTATGAATGTTGTTGAACCGAAGGGAGTATGCAAGGGTAGGGAAGTGTGGAGAAATTCAGTGAGAATGGATTAAGTATAGAGTTGTTTTATTAGCTATATTCACAGTTTCTAGTCTACCCTGTAAGGAAACGGCGTGGTTAGCTATGTATGTATGGATGTATGTATGTATGTATGTATGTATGTATGTATGTATATAATTTATTATTTTATGCACTATAACATATCTTGTTGCCACAACCATGAAGCAAAAAACCTAACGGTTTTATTAATATAACTTGTTCTTTTAATTAGTTAAGGAAAAGCCAATTATAGAGTAATGCTTATGTAAGTATTATTAGAAGCTTTATTATCACTTTTGATTCATAATATTGTAGCGACAAGCACTGACTGTAGACAAGCAGGTAGGGGGGAACGTTGCCCTTACAGCTATAACGGGACAAGTCTCCCTCCCCTAGTGTTCAGCAAGACAGAAGGGTTGGTGGCACATTCCAGCAGACAAGCTGTGTGAGCCCTGGCCTTGGAGCGGTGACTAGGCCGGTACTGTATGTCTTGTACGTGAATGCGGAATAAAGTAATATTACTCTGGTGGCATGCGGTGCGTGTAATAGTTTCGCATAAAAGTGATATGCTTAGAAAGATAGTTTATTATTGACTTGTAATCTAGTACTGTTTATTTCATTTGAGTGTTTAGTAGTGGATGTGCTTCCAAGACTATTACATATTTTTATTATTATTATATTCTCTGTATATTTGTGCGTGTGTGCTATCTGATAGCTAATGCAGCTGAACGGTAGTCTTCACTATTATAAGCTCCTTGTGATGGTATTCATTTATTTATTTAGCGATATGGCTAGTTCAACTTTGTTTCCGTCAAAATCTAGCGGGGATACGGATGAGTCTTTTGAAGACTAGTTTTTTACTTTCAAGCTCCTGGCAGCAGCTAACGGGTGGAAGGAGGAATCACGTCCTTTGTTTTTGGGACTATCGCTTACTGGGTAAGCGCAAAGCGTCTACCACTCTCTCACATATAAAGACAGAAAAGATTTTGATAAAGTGTGTTCTTAGTTGAAGATTGTTTTGGAAAAACCATTACTGCCAGATTTAAAGAAATCAGCGTTCGTTTCAAGCTACCGCAAGACAAATGAGCGTTTAACAACACTAGCAATTGACCTGCAGCGCTTAGCAATGTAAGCTTACCCGCAGTTTAATCCAGAATATCGGAATGAACTAGTCCGTGACCAGCTTATTCAGTGTATATAAGTCAATGAAATTCGCGTAGCATTGCACCGGGATCCCACCAAAACTGTGGTAGATCTTGTAAGTAGCGGGGAAATGCTAGAGGCAGTGTCAGAAATTGAGCGTGCTGTGCCAGTTGAACGTGTAGTTGCCGCCACTATTCCTGTAGCAGAGACAAATATAACACCTGTTTTATTGCAGCAGTCGATTCAAGAGGCAGTGGCGGGAGCATTTCGTGTGGTTTTAGAAGATCTCATGCTACGTCTCTGATGATTCACCAAGAACAGCTTGATCCTGCACGTCAAGTATTTAAGTGCAGTTACTTAAATATCGCGGCCATCGAGAGGACGAGTTTCTAGAAAAGAAACGCGACTCTCGGGATGGAGTTACACGGGATCAATCGGGACTACGTTGCTTTCGATGTGGAGAAAGAAGACATGTACGGCGGAAATGTGTGGCAACATTTTCGGGAAACTCGCGATCACCGATGTAGATTGTTTTCGCCTATTTACATCGGCCTCCGATTAGGCACTCAAAATTTCTACGATAAATAATCCAGTGGCGAGCTATGGGTCTGGTAATATTCGCTCTATTAAACTGGATTTCCTAATTGATTCCGCAGCTGCAGAATGCATAATACAAGAAGACTTGTGGGGACTCGTTAGGAGTCCAAAGGATCAACTTGTCTCATCAAAGATATCAATACATGATGTAAATGCACGTCAGTTATCAGTTTTAGACCGGGTAGCCCTACCCATCATATTCGATAATACTACGTACACACAAACATTTTTTATAGCTAAAGATACTTCCCAGTCTGCACTGTTAGGTTTCTCATTCATATTGGCCCATAAGTGTGATATAATTACTTCTCAGGACGTCCTCAATATCGGTGGAGCTAAAGTTCCATGCCATTATGTTAAGTATTCAAACCCTTAGAAACCCCTATTTCAAACATATGAGTCACATGTTAATCTTGTGGAAACGGTCACCGTACCTGCCAGAAGTGAACTGTTTTTACCACATGGTGGAATAGTGGCTTCAGGATTTGAAGAGTTGGAAGGTTTCTTTGAGCACAACCTACAAGTAGCAGCAAAATACTGCTTTTCTCTGCCTGTATTTTGGTCACAGCTCGCAAGAATAGGGTACCTTTCCGACTTCTAAATACATAATCACACCCTATTGTGTCTCCCGTGTGCTTCTCTCTCACTTCACAAACCAAACATCGTCAAGGAGCTGTATTGTTCGACCTTACCCAAGCTAAGGTTTCTTAAGTTACATGTGTGGAAAAAAGAGCGCAATTAAATGAGTTTGCGGATATTGTGGTGCAAGACGATTCTGAGTGTGGTCGTACACACCCAACATATCATCGAAATGAAACAGGTGAGGCTAGACCACCAAAGCAACATCCGCTTCTCGTTGCTTATAAATACCGGGAATATATTCGTAAGGACAGCAGTGACACGGAGAAAAAAGGTAAGGTGAGTCCCTTTAGCTCACCATGGGCATCACCTATAGCCCTTACAGGAAAGAAAGATGGTGGCGTTCGTTTCTGTTGTGACTACAGAAAACTTAACGAATTGACTGTGAAAGATGCCTATCCATTGCCACGTATGGATGACATACTTGAGGGTTTGTCAGGAGCAACATTGTTCTCATCTCTCGACATGGCAGTCGCCTATCATCAAGTCGAGATAGCACCAGAAGATCATCCCAAAACAGCATTTGTTACAGAATATGGCCTCTAAGAATTTAACAAAATGAGCTATGGCCTATGTAATGCACTGGCTACCTTTCAACGCCTCGTGGATTTGGTGTTAACAGGTATCAAGTGGAAAACCTGCATGGCGTACCTAGATGATATGGTAATATGGAGTCGGGATGAGAAACAACACGTGGAACGTTTTCGTCAAGTTTTTAAACGATTACGTGATGCTGGCCTCAAAATCAAGCCTCGGAAATGTCAAATTATACGGGATCAGATTACTTTCCTGGAGCACAGAGTATCAGCTTAGGGGATTGCTACATCAGAAAAGGAAGTAAATAAGGTTCAATCTTGGCCCATCCTAATATCTGTGGAAGAATCACGTGAACTCTTTCCTGCAAACGGCCGGATACTATCGCCGCTACATCCACAACTTTGCAATGATTGCTGCACCTATGCAGCTACTCACTCTCAAAGGAGTACCGTTTGTTTTCGATGCCACTTGTGAAACAGCCTTTGAGGAGTTAAAATGAAGATTAGTGACCGCCCCATTTTAGGGTTTCCCCGTCCGGAATGTGAATGGCTGGTGGATTGTAATGCAAGCGCAGTTGGAATCAGGGCAGTACTTAGCCAGACTCAAGATGACGAAGAAAAAGTAATTTCATATTGGAGCCACCCTCTTACTAAGACAGAGAGGCAGTATTGTGCGACACGTAGAAAACTATTAACCCTGGTTGACTGTCTCCACTTCTTTCGTTGCTACCTTGAAGGAAGTGAGGTAGTGTGTGTGCGTACAGACCATAGAGCACTAGTCTGGCTCCACAATTTCAAAGAGCCTGAAGGGCAAGTAGCTCGGTGACTGGAAGGTCTATCGCGATTCAACTATACGGTAGAACATCGCCCAGGTGTGAAACATGGTAACGCTGATAGACTTTCAAGAATGCCTTTTCGTCAGTGCCAATGTGTGGATGAAAATTCCGATGTGATGCCAGGTCCAAGCTCCCTCAACCCAGAAGCACAGTCGTTGAAACCCTACAGCCAACTTCAGTGTGGGGGCGCTCAGAAAGTCACAACAACCATGCCTTTTCAAGATGTCAAAGCAGCACCCATAATTTCTGCTGCACCTATGTGTAACTTTGCTGTGTCACCTAATGAGCTATGTCAGTTACAGTTAGAATATATAACGATCTGTCCTGTTATAAAGTTGAAAGAGGCTAACGATCACCCACGCCATGAGGATGCCATTGCACTTGGAAGAACCACCACGAGTTTGTGGGCCAGTGGGACCAGTTAGAACTTGAGCAAGGCATTCTTTATCGACGTTTTGAAGGTATTGGAAATACCTATAAACTTCAGCTGATTGTCTCACGAGTGCTTAAAAAAGACATCCCATGACTCCATGACACATCCACGGGAGGACACTTAGGTATTCACAAGACAGTTGAAGAGGTTCGCTCACGTTTCTATTGGCTGGATCTCCGTCAAGATACCACAATGTGGGTCCAGCAATGTCCTTATTGTGCGGCTAGCAAAACTCAAAGAACAGCTAAAGCATCACTGCAGAATTTTAGGGTTGGTGAACCACTGCAATGAGTTGCCGTTGATATATTAGGCCCCTTTCCAAGGACTAGGCGGGGAAAGAAAGTAATTATCATCGTATCAGACTACTTTACTCACTAAGTGGAAGCGTATGCTCTGCCAAACCAGACGCCAATCACAGTTTCAAGAGTCCTGGTGGACGAATTCATCAGCAGGTTTGGTGTCCCTACTGAACTTCACACTGGCCAAGACAGAAATTTCGACGGGACAGTAATCAGGCACTTGTGCGATTTATTACAGATTGCAAAGACGCTAACAACAGCTTACCACCCTATGTCAGATGGCTTAGTGGAACGATTCAATCGTACGTTAGTGGACATGATGTCTCAGTGGGTAAATGAAAACCAAAATGACTGGGACGTAAAGTTGCCTCAGCTAATGATGGCATACCGTACGAGTGTACATGAAACCACTAGACACACCCCTTTTGAGGTTATGTTCGGAAGAAAAGCTCGTTTACC
The DNA here is from genome assembly GCA_902155825.1 of Timema genevievae. NCBI lineage: Eukaryota > Metazoa > Arthropoda > Insecta > Phasmatodea > Timematidae > Timema > Timema genevievae. The sequence continues at coordinate 28,813 of CABFWO010003707.1, forward strand.
AATTTATATAGTGTATGGGAGACCAACGGAGCAAGTGGAGGAAGAAGTTACACCCACTTCATATACAATGGATCTTCGTAATCGCCTATAATCTACATATTAACAAGTCCGAAAAAATCTTAAAGTGGGACAGGAAAGACAAAAAGACGTATATGATCGCCGATGCTCTGGGAAAGCATATGAAGTAGGTGACAAAGGGTGGTTATACACACCAGCAATAAGGGAAGGCTTGACTCCTAAGTTGCACAAACCATGGCAGGGTCCCTACGTTGTCAGGAAAAGATTATCGGATGTGACGTACCGTATTCAATACACACTAAACCCAAGAAAACGCCCTGTGGTTCACTTCAATAGGCTTAAACCATACTCAGCCCAAGATCCACCACGAGAAGAGGTTGGCCCGTCACCGGTTGGTCAGAATAAAGGTGAAGGTACAAGGCTGGTGATGATAGATGACACTTCTTTGGAGTCTCAAACAAATGGCATCAACCCAACGGGTGAACGTTGGCAGCTGGTGGAAATTCCACAGGATCTTCACAATAATGCAGTGGACGTCAACACAGATGAAGAAGTACGTCGATACCCGGCCCGGAACAGAGCACAGACAATTCCATTTCAAAGCCGGTTTTAGATGAACGAAGAAAAGTGTAAATAAACATATTTAATTTTTAAGGATGTTCTTGTGTTGTAGATATGTATATATGTTTGTGTTATAAGCTATTGTGTTTTAATATTAAACTGTGATTTTTGAATAAGGGAGGAAATAGTGTAGTGACAAGCACTGACTGAAAACAAGCAGGTAGGGGGGAACGTTGCCCTTACAGCTATAACGGGACAAGTCTCCCCCCTCTAGTGTTCGTCAAGACAGAAGTGTTAGTAGCACATTCCAACAGCCAGCCAAATAGTATGAGCTCTGGCCTTGGAGCGGTGACTAGGCAGGTACTCTGTCTCTTGTACGTGAATGCAGAATAAAGTAATATTTCAATATAGTATCACTAAGAAAATAATAAATATGTCCATATATGTTAACATTAGTGAGTGTCAACCATTGTTTGTAAGAAACACCTTCTGTTATCTGTATATAACCACCACTCCAGTCGTTTATCGACTGTAATATCAATATCTATAAAATAATACTTTTTACTTTCTCTCAATTCCTTGGATCGTCAAAAAAATTCGAGCAAACACGAGATTTTTATAAATGTCGACGTTTCATGGCCCCTTGGAACAAACAAAAAGTAGTTTTTGATGCCGTCTGTCTGTACCTCGGGCTAGAGCCGAAACTATTTTACCGATTGGGATACAACTTGGTATCCAGGAATTTCATAAGGCCCCTACTCGTCCCCCACGGGGTTTTTGGAATTAGATGTCTAACCATAAATTTAAGTGTAGTTTACTGAAGGGCAAAAAGAGAAAAAAATATTTTTCAAGAAAATCTCTAACGATTTTGATTAAATTTGATATATAAACACTGTTGATTAATACAAACAAGATGAACACTATCATTTTCACATGGAAATGACTTTGAGGGTACTTTACATAGGAGGAACTTTCCAATTTTGATCATTTCTCCGCAACTGTTTGATATATGAAATAACTTATAATTGTAAAGTTGTAGTACTATTGAAGATAAAAATATTTTATTCGAAATATAATTTTATAAAACCAATAGTTTCTGAGCTATAATCAAATAACTTATATATACTTGTTAATTATTTCTTTGGAAATTAATTTGATTCTTATGCTCTTTGGTGGACAAAGATATTTCTATTTTCTTAATTTCTCTGTTACAGTGTTTCTAGTTCCCATTGCCATGGAGTAAGTAACGGTGTATATTATTTCATTTATGATCTTTGGTGTAGTGTTTCTACAAAAATTTATATACATAATTATTTATTTTCACAAACCTGACGAGTTTTTAGTAAATGTTTTTTAGGTAAAAGTGGGAGAAAGTATGTGCGGTGTACCTTACCATTTATTTTAAACATTGATGTTTTAACTATCTTAAAGTGAGCGCACTAAACAAACTTGAAACATATAATTGTATAAACACATTTAAATTACACTAATGTGGTAGGGATGGATATGGTGGAACTAAAAGGAAGTGTACCAGCATTTTCATAGAGGCAAAGTGGAAAACAAATTTGTAAAAACACTTTAACCCTACCAGTGAGCATACTGAATAAGTTGTCTGTCTATTATGGTATATTTTCCGGTGACGGTGATATCAGGGTTCGACTCTTAGTTCGGTATACCGAGATATATTTTTACCATGTGGTTCCTCATTTCCCCTGTAAGAACATGCGGGTACACTTACTATAAATTCTACCTTCTACATTCCTATCAGATTAGCATAATTTAAAAAGAGAAAAGATCGGACGGGTAGTAAGGCATGGTGGAAAAAGACAAATAATAATATGTTTCTATAGTTCACATACGTCAAAATAATTGTTTACTCTGGTATAACATATTTCTAAATCAAATCCAATCTTCTAGAAACTTCTTTTTTTTCATATTTTATTTCTAAACCATTCGTAAAAAGTAAATACATTTTCCGATGATATTGTTTACTCTGTTATCTGACACAATTTGTGGAAAAAAGTAATAATATAAATAAGAAAAAACGTGGTTGATATAGAAGGAAAAAGGAGGGGTGGGTAGAAGTAATAAAAAATATTGTATTTACTTCATCTCGTGACTACACGCGTCCTGTAGTCGGGGCCCTGCGAGGTCACTTCCCCCCGAGGAACTGATCAACTTTCGATCACATCCCTGCAAGTCCACTGAGATACAGTAATAACAAGGACAGGGAGGAAAGGAAAATTGAATTTTATCTGCCCGCCGACCCCAATTCCAGCCACGACTTCAAGAGTCCCCTAACCCTCCACCCCCCCTTCCATTTTTTTAGACCAACGTTGTTATTTTTCTTAACCAATTTTACCTCTAAATTGATCATTTTGAAATCGCAGGTAATTTTTTCTATTTTTCTTCTAGAAGAAACTCTTTTTTTTATGTATAAATAAAGTTTATTTCATCCAACCTAATGATTGTGTAATTTCAGTAAATAACTTAGAACAGATGATTAGAGAGTCTAGAGTGAAATAGAATCAACCACAGGTCTAGGAGACACCGGCCAGTTCTAAGTGCAGAAATATTACGTTAATTGAGTATGTGTATAACATAAATACACTCATGCTGGATAGCAAATATAAATCCATTCACTATAATTTTGGCTTTTTTTAACAGTTTTTTCATCTAATATTATTCCTACCGCACCTCACTATCCATCCAGGCTTACCGCTTATTTATACCGTTGGGGTAGGGAATTAGCGTGGAGGGAGATTGAGAAACAGTTTAATAAAAACAACTTCAGTATATACGGATGAGATTCCCACTCCAACCCCCCTTTCCCCGGTAAACCAGACGAGACGAGACTGACGCTTTTGTTCGCGTGCCCACCTGTACGAATAAGTACTGTGTTATCGTATTACAATTTTTTTTCTCCAATGTTTGCTGTAAGATTGTCATAACATTGTTGTTCTATTATTTGGTGTTTAATAACCAGGTGAGGTGGTTTGTTATTTACCAAACTCAAAGTACGATGTATTCAAAACAGACGCTGTTGTATCAAGGACTGTTTACTTGGAGGTCCAAACTCACCTTTCAACCTTTAGGTCCGTGTTGAAAGCTCTAGTGAAACATTGCGAGCCACAGAGAAGAGTAGATAGTCCCCAGTTCGTACACAGGGCGTGTTAGTGCCGCTATTACTGGCAGGAGCATTGCGAGTAGCATTTGTGTAGGGACTGGCTCTGTTCATGCACAGTACCTTCTTGTTACTCACAGGGTAACTTCTTTATTTATTCTTGCTTTAGTTCATATTTATTTGTGGTTTTTACGGTATTTTTTTTAAAATAATTTAAGAGTAAATAATTTTAATAATTTGTCATAATGCCTGGACATTAAGCCGCGCCCCCACTGAGTAGAGATCGACAAGAAATGTTGATCGACGTGTCGATTTGTTTCCTATCACTGTCGGTAAATATCAAAGGAAGTCGAGTCCACCCTAGTTGTGAGGACGTGTTTCAGCAATCAGTCGACATCAAACATCGCAAGGTAGAGTTGTTTACTTAAATTATATTTGATTATATTTTTAAATGAAGTGGGATAGCCCAAAGGTGCTTCTTTTTATCAAACTTTTTTGATATGTGGGACGCTAAAAGTAAAGATCACTAAAACATAAGTAAAAGGCATGATGCCTTGATGGCATGATTAAATTATTTCTTTTGAAATTTTGAAAAGATACTTCACCGAATGATAAGAATTTTCCGGTCGCTAAGAATCGTAAAGCAAAGATAAGCTAAGTTTCCTTCATTAGAATAGCTAGTTTGAAGTTGGTGTCCCTTTTATGTATCTTTAGTTCAAATATGTGTAGTAAATTTTTGAATTGACTCTCGGAAATCCGAAAAATCCTTCTGAAACCACCGATATATCTGTATTCAAGGTTCAGAACATCGACAGCATCCTATACTGTTTTAAATATTCTGCCAAACAGCCACCACTGTATCTATTTTTACTTTTAAAACTTGGACGTACCCAAAATATTCTTTGACGCGGTAATTTTGATTTTTTGAAATTGATAATATTGAATACGGAACAAGCAAGAAGCACGCCATCGGTCATCCTCATAAAACATTTTTCTTTCGATTTGACCTTTTATCGATCCAATGGAGAAAGGGAAACCAATCAGATCGTTGATCGACAGTGCTGATTCAATGGGGACGTGGCTTCAGAACGTTTCATACCAGATGTGCCGCGAGGTATAGGGTAGGTATCAAAGGGTGCTTCTTGATTCCCGTGCTAAGGCTCACTTTTACCTTAATCAAATAATTGGGTTTCAACCAAAATCCCACAAGGTCATTTTTAAAACCACAAGTTGGCTTAGTGTTTATTTATGTTTTGAAACTGTGCGAGTTTTCCGCATGACGTGGGAGGTAATTATAAAATCTGCTTCAATCATTTATTAATGGAAATGGAACGAAGGGCGTGTTATGTAAACATCATCAACCCTGGTCCCTGTGTCAACTCATACTTCAACACGTTTTATAATAAAAATTAAACGCAAATTTACATCCGGCCAACGATAACATCATCTTTATTACCATGGAGAAATTGAAGAATTGGCCTTTCACACGGAAGACAAATTAGTTTGGGACGCGGGCGGGTTCGCTGAAACTCAGCCCTCTGCTATAGGGGGGGGGGGG
>CABFWO010003707.1:44284-64298 GCA_902155825.1 Timema genevievae
CCCCCCCATCAACCCCGACCACGCACAGTTTGTCCCCGGGGCAACGTCACTCCCTCCCCCCTTTTCGTCTCTCTTCCTTCCCTCCAACCTCTTGATACACTAGACGCGAGTCAGAATTAAACAAGTCTTCCTCAGTCATATATGACCGAACATGGCTGCCATTACTTTCTCTCGATACAACGAGCTTGCACAGGGTAGGCTGATAACAGCACTACTGCCGGCTCTTTGCGGTTATTATCTGTTATATGTGTTCTCTTTGGGGTTATTCTTTGTGGTACGATGTGTTCTCTTTGTGATTATTCTCTTTGATAAGTTGTTCTCTTTGGGGTTATTCTCTTTGAAAGATGTGTTTTATTTGAGGTTATTCGCTTTGATAAGATGTAATCTCTTTGTGGTTATTCTCTTTGATAAGATGTGTTCTATTTTGAGTTATTCTCTGTGATATGATGTGTTCTCTTTGTGATTATTCTCTTTGATAAGATGTGTTCTTTTTAGGGTTATTTTCTTTGATAAGATGTGTTATATTTGGGGCCATTCTCTGTGATATGATGTAATCTCTTTGTGATTATTCTCTTTGATAAGATGTGTTCTCTTTGGGGTTATTCTCTGTGATATTATGTGCTCTCTTTTGGGTTATTTTCTTTGATAATATGTGTTCTATTTGGAGCTATTCTCTGCTGATATGATGTGTTCTCTTTGGGGTTATTTTCTTTGATAAGTTGTTCTCTTTGAAAGATGTGTTCTCTTTGGAGCTTGTTTCTTTGATAAGATGTGTTCTTTGCCACGTTATTCTCTAGTAATTAACTCTCATTCGGTGAACTGATGTTCAATTCCATACAGGAGTGATGGGATTTTGTATTAGTGAATAGTGGTCTTTGTTCGCGTAGCAAATGGCCCTTATTAGGGCCACCAAACTCAATTTAAGAGGAGCTATATAACCCATTATCTTGCCAGGAAAACCTAAGTGCAAACATTCAGACCCCCTCCTCTTATAATATTATATAGTTTGATAACCACTGGTATCTTTGTCACTGTTTAGTTTTAAAATGGTAGCATCTAGTATGCGTTTTAACAAAAACCTTGTGACGTCACACGGCGGTTTCTGTTTTTCGGTTTAGTCCAAACCTCCTCCCGGACTCATTTAAAGAGAACACCCGAGGTTACTATACAGACGACCAGAGGAGGCGGTGGCGGACACTAGACTACGCCACGGGGAAGACCAAGAGCTTTCCACTCGGCTGCACAACCGACTAGCTCACAACCACACTTGAGCTCAATTATCTAGAGATGACATTTTATATAATCAAATATGTTACTACAGTCCAAGTTTCATTTTTGAGGTCAACATTGATAATATTTTAATATAGTACTATTGTTATTTGATAGGTATTGATCATACCTATCAATAGTGACAGTTCCAGATCACAAGACTTGATGTATGGATACATGAAAGTAGATCTAGTAACGGTTCTAGCTGTCAAATAAGGCCCTTACTATAAAAATTGGAGTGTGGCATGTTTTATTGGCCCTATTTCTAAATGCAGCTTAAATGAAACTAATACTCCATATTGTTACGTTTTTGGTATTGGTATTCCTCCAAGTTCCATCATAAGATGTATTTAAGGAATACTGATTTTATCTTAAGAGTGCACATCACTTTAGGATAGTTATAAATAGGTCTCTTAAGAGAGTGTCACCATTTCGGGACAGTTATACAGAGGTCTCTTAAGCGTCACCAGACTTTAGGACGGTTATACATAGGTCTCTTAAGAGAGCGTCACTACACTTTGGGACAGTTATACAGAGGTCTCTTAAGAGAGTGTCACCACACTTTGGGACAGTTATATAGAGGGCAGTTAGAAAAATAGAAAGTTTTGCCCTCCAATACAAAGGGGAATGCAAGTATTCTTTCCAGAAAAATGTTGCAAGAAAAGGTAATCCACTTAGAAGGTATTAGGACAGGTCTTTCCTTTGAAAATGTTAATGAATCTAAAAGCATTTCGGAGTAGTAGGCCTACGTGTCCGGAATATTTCTAAATCTTGTTTTCTCTAGAAACAATTGAAAGTTGTCTTTCTCAGGAATATTTTAGAAAAATGGATGCTCTAGAAGCTGTTTGTAATTATATTTGCCTGAAGATTTTTGAGGATTAATTTGAGGTCAAATGCCCTATTCACCCCCTCCTCTTGGGTGCTTCACTGGTCTTCACTGCACTTTTGGAAAGCCATTCACACAATCTTGTTCTGTAATTATTCTATGTTTTTTAATTTTGTTATCGCAATGTGTTATGGGAAGAAATAACTAGAACACGGCGTAACCTTAAAAACTATAATACTGTAACTTATACTTTAAATTTTACAATAGCAACACTTGTTTTTTAAATTTAGAAATACAGTTATAAAAACAATATCATTTGAAAATAGGACTTTAATCCTTTTCATCCAAATGTATCGCTGAAAAATTATAAATGGCAATCGCCTTAAAAATGTGGATTTATTCTTTGTTCTCTTTCTATTGTTTGATAAAAATTAATCAACACAAAATAAAGAGCCAGAACAAACAAAAAAATACAACTTTATTTGCTACATAAAAATGTATACGGGGCAGAAACTTTACTGACGTTGGAAAGAGAACAAATTAATGATAAATGTTGTTTGATTAAAAAAAATCGAAATAGAGAGAACAGCTAAGGAAGTAAGAAATATAAATAAAATTGACAAAGCTCTAAGAAAGACGTTTCAATTAAAGATTTAATCTCTGTTTTAAAATATATTCAATATTTTATTTAATGCATTATTTTTAATTAGATAATGGAACTCTTCCCCGTGATTAAGTGGTTAAAGTTGCCGTGTTCATAAATTTATCCAGTTAGTAATTATCTAGGTGCCAGGACTGGGTGTGTATTATTATATAAAGCGAACTGCCCAAGTTAAGTTAGTTTTATATAATGTTTATTTAAAAATTTCACATAAATACACGGCACAATATATACGATACATAGTTTAAAAAATAAAGTTTGCCTTTTTTTTAAATATGGGTTTATGAATGGGGGGAATCGAAATCGAGGAACGCTCAATTACTTTACCAGGTGAGTTATCCTGGAAATACGTCGAGCCTCATAAATATCCCCCCATATTTCATAGCTCCTAAGACTACACATCCCCAAAGACTTGTCAACAGTGCCCTCTCCTATGCACAATTTGTACCTCAATGGTTGTGGAGTCTTCTGGAGGAATATGTCTTGACAAGAACTGAGAGACATCACTGGTTGTGGAGCCTTCTGGAGGAATATGTCTCGACAAGAACTGAGAGACATCACTGGTTGTGGAGTCTTCTGGAGGAATATGTCTTGACAAGAACTGAAGAGACATCACTGGTTGTGGAGCCTTCTGGAGGGATATGTCTCGACAAGCACCCACAGTCCTCAATGTTTGCGGAGCCTTATGGAGGAATATGTCTTGACAAGAACTAAGAGGCATCACTGGTTGTGGAGCCTTCTGGAGGGATATGTCTCGACAAGCACCCACAAACCTCAATTTATATGAACGTCAAGTCCCTGTTGAGGAACATGTTTCATAAATATATAATTTCAGCTTATCGGAGGCTTGATGAATAGAATGTAATATAAATCAAACTTCGTCCCTCATTTGTGTCCATTTAAATTCCAACGGCCGTTTAAAGGGACTTTTTTTTTATTTAATATGAAAAATATCAATAAAAGTGGGCTAGCAAAACTTAGATTCAAATTTAGCTAGTCTGACGCACGACTTGAGTTATTTTCGCTCACCACGTGGGATGGATGGGATCATGAAACTTGGTGAGGACTATTGAAATTCGTGAAACTACATTTCAGGAAATTTTACACTATTACGCATTGAATATGTATATTGTTTATTTCAAATCATGTTTTTGATCCTAAAACAACGCTTAGCATGACGTCATTCATCCCCCACCCCCACCCCTCACCACCTCCTGTATCAGGTTCCCCTCTCGCTGGGACATCTGACGCGGGGTTTATCTCTTCATGCAATCGTACGAGGGGGTAGAATAAAACAAAACACTGTCAGCTTCCATTTCAGTTAAAATGGGAACGAATGTTATGATTAATTGTTGGAATGACGCGGGTGTAAAAACAACATCGGAAGTATTTTAGTCCGTAAGGGGTGAAGAGGGTACACAGCCTTGCTGCAATTATCCCACCATTCCTCTCGATGGGAATATGTTTTGCACCAATAAAATATATACTTATCTAATTTTATTTATTTAGGACCTAAACGTGATTTTAGCCCCCCCCCCCCCTTTAAACCAAACTACACACATAAATCACCTGTAAAAGTGGACGTAGAGCTTTTTGAAAGTACTTAAGCGCTTAAATCCGTTAAACGGTTCAAAAATATACTCGGGAACTAATTTACTAAAGGGGACACATTTTTTAAATTAGTGTATTTATCACGATGGCTCTTAACGAATAATAATATTTAGCACCACGTCTTACTACCCGTTCGGGTTATACGCTTAAGTACTAATTACGCTAATGGATTAGGAATTGGGAGGGTTGAATTTAGAGGAAGTGAACCCGCATTTGCGTGGAGGGAGAGTGGAAAACCATTTAGGAAAAACCACCCCCAGTTCACCCAACCGAGATTCGAACCTCGATCTCCCCGTCCTCGGCGGTAGAGCTTAACACGACTAGCGCGTTAGCCAACTACGCCACCGAGGCGGGTGACTCTTAACGAATTAATCTAGGAGATAGGGGTAAGGTATATATAATTGAGAGAAGGTGAGAAAACCATTTAATTCGGGCCACCTACAAGTCTAACATCCCGTAAACAGTGGTCCAGTATATTGCGAGGCTGACACCTTAAACGGCGTGAGCACTGGCTCCAGTGGTGGGAAGATACCATCGCTAGAATATCGAGGCTAGTTTATAAAACAGTGTGGTTCCCCACACTCGTCATGGTCCACGAGAATGCTGTTGCATTTTCATTTGATTCAATATTTGTATCATGTACCTATAAGTCTAAGAACTCTAGTTTACACCTCTTACACACAATACTTTCTGACACTCCCACACACAATACTGTCTTGTCTGACACTTCAACACAATACTGTCTGACACTCCGACACAATACTGTCTGACACTCCAACACACAATACTGTCTGACACTCCAACACAATACTGTCTGACACTCCGACACAATACTGTCTGACACTCCGACACAATACTGTCTGACACTCTCACACACAATACTGTCTGACACACTCACACACAATACTGTCTGATACTACCATAAACTTACCGTCTGACACTCCTACACCTCCATCTAATCAAATGCAGATATATTTCCTCTAAAACTATCTTCCTTTTTTCTTCCTTATTAGTGTAAATGTGTGGACGGGTAGTAAGACAGTAAAATATAACAAAGGAGTGCTGCTATGAAAGCTCTTACGGAACAAAACCTTAGAACATTATTAAAACTAAACAGCCGTGGCAGATAAACGCTTCTTCCCCCCACGAATCCACACAGGGACAAGGCTGTTGTGAGCTTTGACAGCATGAAAACAAGCTTTCTCTTAACTATGAAATATTCCAAGAGCTGCATATGCTGCAATAAATATGGTCATATATTTCGACCGTGCAAGCAACATTTTCCCTCCGTTAGTAACTTTACAAAACACAACTTTCAACTTTGTCCCTTTTCTGTTGAAAATTTATTTGTTCACGTAAAATATCGAGTAGTGATTTTTATTAGTTTAGACAGCTGCGCGTTGCTACATTTATTTTTACTTAGCATCGAAACCTATATTTTATTTTATTATTGTTATTAATAATAGGTGTGTCTTCCCTCGTTGGTAGGTGTTATCCTATAAACAATTCTACAAATTGAAATGAAAATTATTTTTTTTAACAACGCTTCTCTTTGTATATTCATCAAATTATTTGTCACCCTTTTTTTGCAAACGCAACGCGTCATCAATCAAATAGAGTATTTTATGTGAGGAAGATCTTATAGGACAATAATCACGCGTGATATCATAGTATTATTTAAAAAATTTAAAACGTTTATTTTGTATGAAATATGTTAAGAAGTGTGAAAAAACCCAGATATTTTAATTAATTCTACTTTACTTGAGATTATATTTTATTTATTCTTTCCGTTATTTAAGTAATAACACCAAACTTATTGCTGAGAATATCTCATTATATCTTCTACTGCTATCTCTTGGGGGTGTCAAACCTTATTTAAAAACGCAATATCTCTTTATATTTTAAATATTAGAGATGGGACGTTCGAATCCTCAATTCCTTGAATCTCTTGAATCCTATGATATTCTATAAATTCGAGAATCTCACAAAAAATTCAACTTTAGCTGACATTATACATTGTTAAAATTGTTTCCTAATAAGCTAACTAAGTGAATATGAAATGAAAACACTACTGTAAATATGAGGTTTCCTTTATAGTTGATATTAAGTTCCGGTTCTGGTAAACAAACGTAATACATTAAGTTAACAAGCTATTATTTTATTTGTATCAATTTTTTTGCTTTTTTTAAATAATCTTTTCAATTTTCTAGCAAACTATAAATGTACTTTTGATGATTCGAGGATTCGAATTTGGATTCCAGATTAGAAAGACAATTTTGGATTTGGATTCGAGATTCGAATTCGAGAAATATAGGATTCGACCCTATTCTAAGATATATATATATATACTGTAAATATATACATATATATACTGTAAATACAATATTACTCTCTTAAAATTAATAATCCAGCGTAATCAGTGAATAACAATGCTAATACAGCGAAATTATAATTATAAAAAACATTAATAACATTTTGATCATACATGATATTTAAAGTTCGGTGTCAAGGAATGAATATAATAAATAACAGTATATATTAAGGAAATTTTGTGAATTGTTTTTACAATAAAATATCTGTTAAGTTATTTTTAAAACACATAATACAATTTCCCACCAGTTTTTAACATCCTTCCATTCCCTTGATATAATGGTGAGCAGTGAGTAAAAAATCCATCTGGGTGAATATATATAAGAAGTAATTAGTGTGTAACTAAACTCACTTTTGATTACATAAAAATGTTTCACGTTGTTTTCTCTCTTTAAACAGGATTTAAAATTGTTTAATTTATACAACAGTCTTAAATAATAACAACATTTATGTAGGTCTAAAACGTAGATAATAACATATGGAGGTGTATAAAATATCGTATAACAACATATGGAAGTGTATGACAGAATAATAACAAAATATGGATGTTTATAACGTAAATAATAGCAACATGTGTAGGTTCATAGCGAAGAAAATAACATGTGGACGTGTATAACATAGAGAATAACAACATATGGGGCATATGACGTATGTAATAATTATGGAGGTTTATAACATAAAAGAATAGCAACAAATGGAATCTTATGACGTAGATAATAAGGTTAATAAAAACATATAGAGATATATAAAGTAGAAACTAACAACATACGAAGATTTATAAAGAATCTGAAGCTTAAAAAATTAGGATATGAGTATTTTTTTTTTGTCTTAAAACTTTAACAAAAACCTTTCCGTTAACTTTCGGTTTGATAAAATTTGATGAACTTTAAAGCTATTTTTGTTGTTTTTAACACCATACCTTACTACTCATTAGGGGCATACACTTATGTACTAAATACGATAATGATTTTAGGGATTAGGAAGGTTATATTTAGAAGAAGTATACCCGCATTTGCGTTGAGGGAGAGTGTAAAACTATTTTGAAAAAAAATTCAGTACACTCACCCGATATTCGATCCTTAATCTCCCCGTTATCGGTCGTCTGGTAAACTGTGAGGGTAGCACCTTAGACCATGTGACCACTGAAGTGGCTGGTTTTTCCTTGATAGAAAGGAAACATAATATTTTATCTAGAATTGGTGCTAAAAAATACCACGCTTACAAGTGAACTTTTTGAGAGAATCTTGAAATTAATTTTGAGTCTTATTTCTCAACTGTCTCATTAAACCGGATGACACCACAATACATTGAAGATCGAAAAAAATATAATATTACCATGTAGGTTGAAATTAACCGTTATTGTTTGAACCTACAAATTAACTTCAACTAATGGAAAACTATTTTTCTTAGATAAAACTAGATATCATTACAAACAATTTAATAAATAATTTTATAAAATCAAATATTAAGCAAGGACAGAGAGGATGGGACTAATATGAACAGGTTTCAAACCACCCTCCTCTTCCTGATCCTAGGACAAAGTCGTTAACTCTCCCCGCGGGAATAAAGCCCTTTTTATACCTAGCATCCCGAGCTATTCTCACGTTAGGGAATATTAAATAATATATAACATTAATAATCGACCACCTGGTAGTTTAACGAAACAAATAATAGATAATATAATAATATAAAACAATTAATAGATAATATAATAAAAACAATCCGTTGAAAACCACAAATATAATATGTTTTACTTCTCCTTGTTAACGAGTGCGTGTCGCCCAGCGGCGAATTATTTCACATTGTGAAAATACCGGTGTTCGTTCACAGTTTACGGACGAAACGAAAATAAACCGTGAATAAACAGATAAGGAGTGATATCATTCTGAAAATTGAAAAATGACACCTGGACACGGGAATCGAACCCGGGACCTTTGGCTTAGTACGCCAATGCTCTAACCACTGAGCTATCCAGGATTCGTCCCGTGCCCATGGTCATTCTTCACTCATATTTTAAGGCAGAGTCTATGATGGACAAAGCAGAAATCGTCAGCTACAATTATGTGATTTTTAATATCACAAGCCATCGGATAACGCAGCCATCGGCGACTCGGTAGTGGCTATTGCCAAGTTGTACAATTATTATTACTACCATTAATATAGCTTCGGCTATTTACACTTAATAGATAAGGAGTGAGTTTAAAATCACATATTGAGTGCACGGCTTCAACATTTCACATATCCCATGGCTAATTTTACATTTAAACAACTATTTTGTAGAAAGTAAGCCTGATTTTGAGTGATTTTTTTCTAACATGGTTCAAGTTTTTTTTATGTGTTTTCATCATGTGTGAGGTTAAACCTATGTGGTAGTTTTCAAAATAGTTTTGAAAAGAATCAGTAGTTTGGGAATAAGTTGCCTTTAAAAATATTATCTGAAAGGGAAGTTAAACAGCGTAAAATACTCTTTGTTGGCTCACAAATTTAACTTTTAGAAATATAAAGGACAATATTATTTACATCTTAACACTCAAATCAAAATATTTTACACTGCATGATTTGATTCAATTTTCTTATTATTATTATTATTATTATTATTATTATTATTATTATTATTATTATTATTATTAAAACTGGTTTGTCTGTATTAAATTTAATCTAGGAAATTAATTATTCCAAACATCCTTTGGTTAATACATTTTCTTTATTTAATTTTGAACAACTAGAAAGAGAATATACCTGTAATATGAAATGTTCAAGCGATAGAAAAATGTATAAGGATTTATAATAAAACGTTGTCTAATATGAAATGTGTAATCTGTTTTTTGAGACGTCTGGTCTTATCGCCGTGAGATGATTTTAACAGGCAATATATAATACATGCGTGCTAAGCCTTTAGTATCTAAACAAGGCAGGGGCTTCCAAACTACTTTCTTGAAACAGGTTTGAAGTTGTGATACTATATGTAATACATTACTGTACGAGCTACTAATACACAGTAAAAATGACTGATTTGCGACCGAAATTCTAGATGTAACAATAATGATTTATTTTTTATTTTTTTACTATGGGTATTTTTCTAAATTGATATTGAATTAAATAATTAATTTTTTTATTCATATATTTTTAAAATTAACTAATTTTTTTTTAAATGGTTGGATTTAAAAAACAACAAACAATATTAAGTTTTGTGTGTAATTTACAAATATAATATTTTTAATCACGTAAACCTATTCCCTGGGCCATAAAATGAGTCATTAGTTACAAAAATTGAGTTTTATTATTAAAAGATAGGGATGGCAATCTCCACCACACCTACTCAAGCCGAGAGGTGAAGTTTCTCTGTAGAACCCAAGTCCTAAGATTAAGTCGCCAATAATCCTATTGTTCACTTGACAGGACAGCACTAGTAGCCTTGAAACCTGTCCAGAGGATCAGTTAGAATATTTCAGTTGTGTTTTTTTCTGAGTCTTAAAAAAAATCTTTGTAAGCTAGATACATCATATAAAACATTATTTTTTTAAATTGAGAAATTTAGCGTGTAATTTATGAAAACAAGGATTATATCATCACACGACTTACAAAATAGCTTTTAACTATGACATACATAACAGTTTACTAAAGTTAAATTACTGGCTTTACCTGGAATCGAAACCGGGACCTTTAACATAGTAAGCACACGTGCTATCGACCTAGCTAAAGTGTCAGTTAAAATATAAGGAGAAACGTACTACGTAGAATATGATAAGCCACTTTGAATAGATGTTAAAAATAAAATATAACGATCAAAGCATAGCTGTGGTAAAATAATATTCAATACCAAAGTTGGATTCAATTTGAATGTTGCGGGAGTTGACACACCTTATGGTGACTCTCGAAACACAAAGTATTAAATTATTTACATTTATTTTGTATTAAATATTGAATATTTTTCCTAAAAACACAATTATTTTTATGGTTATTTAATAATTAACTTTTGGAGGTTAGTGTATCCTTTAGAATTGCTCGTAAACTATATACTATCCGTCAAGTAGACCAGGGATGGACTGGGCCTCCAAAAGGGCTCGAAACTTGGAGTTTTAGAGGGCGTTAAATATTTTGAAGAACTCAAAAATGTTTACCTTTCACCGTAAAATAACTATAGGAGTGCTGGTAGAATACGATAATATTCATTAATAATAAATATTAGTAGCTACTGCAAGGACTTCCAAAATAATATTATTTTTGCTTTCCCCATGTGACTCAAAGCATTGTTTTATAATTTAAATTTCATGGGTTGTTTTAAATAAATATAGTATAAAGAAAAATTAATGGGCCGGATGAATTTTATTTCACAAAAATGAAAAAACATCTAGCATTTAAGGGCCAAATAGTACAAAATATTATACTATATCATTGACAAGGATTCTCGCACTATTTGGATACAGCCTGTATCAACAATATCCGTAATGAGCTAACTGGGTTCGTCTCGGAATAAAGGAAGCGTAGACATCACACACCCAATTACCTCAACTAAACCTGACTTGTACCAGCGCTGAATACAAGTCCCTTCAAAGCAACACATTCCAAAATATATTTTTATTTTCACTCCAAGACCAAGCTTTTAAAAATGTTAAAATTATTAAACGAATTAAACTTTACATATTCAAATACTGAGATAGTAAAACAACTCCCTCCCCCTCCTTGGAATAAGTTTTGATCACAAAGTTCTCTCTATCACCCTTTTCCATTTCTCAAATTATCTTACTGTGACTAGTAATATTAAATGATAATTACACGTATTATTATGTTTGAATGGGATTTATTACAACTTCCAATCCTTAATATAATTTTTACTATCGTTACATCACTCAACGAAAGTATTTTTTACTTGTCGTATGGACAAAAAAAGTATGATAGTCGAAAGGTTAGAAAAAGATGAGGAATTTTAGAAAATTGAAATGGAATCAAAATTAACTAGATTTTATTTAAATTGTATATTGCCAGAGCTAATAGATCCAAAGCACACTAGATCAATGAAAATAAGAAATCCAGAATAGGTTTTTACTGCACAAAAGTCTAAAACAAAGTAGCCAAAGATTTTGGAAACAGAGTAGTTGTATAGATATTTATTCTTTATTTTTAAAACTGTCACTAAAATACCACTATTGATTAAAAAGGTGTTATATTATAATATATTTAATCTATTCATTGTAAATACTAGACTCTAATGTATTCCATAACACGATGCAGTCCATGAGCCAAACTTGTAGGATGGATCATATCAGGATATAACAACTTCAAAGCACTTGCGATTTTCATTATATACGCAGTGGGATCCGAATATAACACCAGGACCTTCTCTACGTGCGCTCTCCTAGGCCACAACACTTTAAATTCATCATTCACGAATCTTGCAACATGATACGTATGTTCCAGCACTTCTCAGTAACTCAAATAAGGTTTGGAAATATCCCTAGGCTCTATCTTAACTACCACAAGGTTCACAACAAAATTACCCTAAACCTCCAAGATTTCATCAACAGCGACACATTTGAAGGCATCTCCTATGCAATTTATTATTCTTTACATTGTTTCTTCATGATAGATGTGCAGATAATTCTTTCTGAGTATTAAATATCAGGAATTTGTCGTTTTCATTACTGTCACAAGAAGGATACAAATTCAGGCACTTTGAATTTAAAACATGGGATGCTCGCAGTGACCATTGCACTATATAAGTCCTTACAGAATTAGTTTCTTTCACTGGAAGGAAGGCACGAACATCTTTGTTTAAAAAAAGGGGTTCTTCGAATAACTAAGTTTTTTTTGTATGAAGTGTGCACCGCATATGTTGCTCCAATTATAATTTTATGGAATATTCAGGTTTTTTTTTTGCAAGCTTGACACATTACAACTTTACTGATGGTTGTAAAGGAGTCGTTGATCCCAGCCCATTATTTTAATTTACTAGTCTGCAAGACTCAGCTGGCTTCATGGGGAAAAAAATAAAAATTGTGATGGTAGCTTACTGTTAGATTTTCACTTTCAACTGCTCATGTGAAACTAAAATCACTTGGAGATATTACAAGATAAGAATGTAAGTCGTTGGACTAGTGTGTTGGAGGGGAGGAAGGTTCTAGAATGAAATTCCTTATCTGTTTGCAAAATTCTTTAAAAAATGCATCAAAATGTTGATTTTGAGGAGAGAAGGCATGTACTTAGTGGAAAAACACCTGACTACCCGAGTTGGATTTTACCCTTTTCAATAGTTCATTGAAAAATTCCTTTCAGCTGATTTATGCAAACCAAACCAAATCGAACCATGTTTAAATTGTCAGTAAATTTACTATTAGTATAAAAATATGTTAAAACATCACAAAGTAGGTAGCTTTATGTGAAATCACTTGACATATAATTATAAACACGTCAAAACGTAAAAATATATAAAATGATAGTCAAATAATATTGGATTTTAATTTTATATATTATACTAACCCTAATATAGTGATTCGTTGATATTTCTATTTTCTGAGCATCTAAATGGCAAGGAATAGAATATGTATTCCCTTATAAATCCCAGTTCTAGTAATGAATTCCAGAGTTTTCCTACAATAACACTATTATTAAAAATATATTTGATTGTAATGGACTTTATACTTCTTTATAATTGTGTTATGTTCCTGTGATCTAGTGCAATAAGAGACACACGCGTTATTCAATTGGGAAACTAGTGCGTGCCTCTCCAAAAAAAATTCAATATTAACTCTTTCTAATAAAAGCTATGGTAAAATGTGTATTTTTTTATACAATGGGGGAAGAACTAACTTGAGTCCAAAGCTAAAATAAAAACTTCAAAATCAATCCGAGAAGTGTATAATGTCAAAAAAAAACTTATTTCGTTGGTATTTCAGGTGATGGAGGGCAGCTACCCCCTAAAACAATCTTTCCAACTTAATACCCCCCCACAGTAAAAAATTAAATACTACAAACGTGCTTGACTCACACTGTTTTGAGAGTAGCTCCTGAATATACTACGTACTTTCATCAAATGAGGAATATATGAATAGAGGCTACACCTTTATTTTTATGCATTTATCTACACTCTAGAATAATTAGTTCCCAAACTTGTTGAATGGCGTACCACCCAAACAAATTCCGTATTTTGAAGTACCACTAAGATAGTTCTGAATATTTAAAATTTAGGTACATTTTAATGGCGCCCAGGAATATGACACAACACCATTTATAGATTAACAACTTTTATTTATCATTATTTAACATTTCTACTTAATCAATAGGGATAATAGGGCACACGTATCAAAGAGATATAAAAAATACTCATATTTACCCCTCCAACAACTGTTTAAATCTCTTTTTCTTTTGGTTTGACTTGGTCGTAATATATTTATGATATTTGATGAGACATCATATTTTTACAACATGAATTAGCTTGGTTTGTTTGGCTTCTCACTGCGTACTACCTGGAATAATTATACGTACCACTGGTAGTACGTGTACCATGGTTTGAGAACCGGGAACCGGTAAGTGATTTTAGTTTCACATGAGCAGTTGAAAGTGAAAATCTAACAGTAAGCTACCATCACAATTTTTATTTTTTTCACCATGACGCCAGCCGAGTCTTACAGACTAGTAAATTAAAATAATGGGCTGGGATCAACGACTCCTTTACAACCATCAGTAAAGTTGTAATGTGTCAAGCTTGCAACAAAAAAACTGGATGTTCCATAAAATTATAATTGGAGCTACATATGCGGCGCACACTTCGTACAAAAAAATCTGAGTTATTCACAGAATCCTTTTTTTAAACAAAGATGTTCGTGCCTTCCTTCCAGTGAAAGAAACTAATTCTGTAAGGACTTATATAGTGCAATGGTCACTGCGAGCATCCCATGTTTTAAATTCAAAGCAGACTCGGACTGGCCCATCGGCCCCCGGGCTGGTGCGCCCTCAAGTTTCTCGAATTTGCAGCCTCGGCCCAGAATCCCCCTCCCTATTGACGAAAAAATATTGCAATGATTAAAATAAGAAACTTAAATTTAAAATAAGATTAGAATAATTAAGACAGAGTGGAACCGTGAAGGTGAATTTAAATTTAAGTGAGTACAGGGTGTGGGATGTTCAGCAACAAGGGGTGATTGGTGCCCGGCGACAGCGGGAGAGAAGGCACACCTCTTCAATGGTCCGTTTGGCCGTGTCGCGTGGATGCAATTGGAGGGGTGGAAATCAGCTTTTTAGTTGTTTTCGCGCCTTGAATGATATAGTTTGGTGCTCATTTTATAAGTGTGTAATTTTTTGGATCCTGCGTAATTTTTCGTTACTGTGGTAAGAATTAAGAAAATTTAAATTACCAGACAACAAAAACTATTGTTTAGTTACGAATTATTTTTATTTCGTAGGCCTTCAAGTTCGTACGCATAAAACCTTACTGAGATCGTAATACATTCCGCTCCCTGGAATGAGTTTTGATCAAATAGTTCTCTATCTCTTTCTCTCTCACACACATAATTTTCAATTTCTAATTTCTATAATGAACTTAATTTTACTAGTAATATGGGTGCTGATACAAGTCAGGTTTATTTTAGATGATTAGATTAGATTTTTCTCAGAGATAAAGCCAGTTTGCTCAGGATGGATGATATTGAGACAGGATTTATCCGAATAGTCCAAGAGGATCCTTGCCATGGATATAGTATAGTATCTTTCACAATTTGTTCCTTAAATGCTAGATGTTTTATTTAATAAAATTCACTTATCCCATGAATGTTTCTTTAAACTGTTTTTATTGAAAACAACCTATGAAATTCGGAATATTCCCAAATGCCCTGATTCACATATGGAAAAGAAAAATAATTTAATTTGGAAGTCCTTGCAATAACCACTACTATTTATTATTAATCAATATTATTGTGTTCTACCGGCACTCCTATAGTTATTTTACAGTAAAAAGAAAAACTTTTTTGTTTCCGTAATAATATTTTACGCCCTTTGAAAATCCAAGGTCTGCAGCCTTTTGGAGGGCCCAGTCCAACCCTGGTTCCAAATGCCTGAATTTGCATATTTCTTGTGACAGTAATGAAAGCGACAAATTCGTGATCAATTAATAATCAGAAAGAATTATCTGCATATCTATCATGAAGAAACGATGGAAAGAATAATAAATTGCATAGGAGATGCCTTCGTATGGGTCGCTGTTAATGAAATTAATTATGTTTAGGGTAATTTTGTTATGAACCTTGTGGTATTTAAGATTGAGCCTAGGGATATTTCCAAACCATATTTGAGCTACTGAGAAGTGCTGGAACATAGGTATAATGTTGCAACATTCATTAAAGATGAATTGAAAGTGTTGTGGCCTAGGTGAGCGCACGTAGAGAAGGTCCTGATGTTATATTCGGATGCCACGGCGTACATAATGAAAATCGCAAGTGCTTTGAAGTTGTTATATCCTGATATGATCCATATTACAAGTTTGGCTCATCGAACACATCGTATTATGGAATAGATTAGAGACCAGTCTTTACAAATGAATAGATTAATTTATGTGACAAAAAAATTAGACCTATTTGTGAAAGTCCCGCATCAAGTCAAAACGTATTAACTCTTGTTTGATGTGCCATTGCCCCTGAAATTAGTTCTAGCAAGATGAGGAACATGGATAAAACTTAATCCAGGGAGGGGTAGGGAGTTGTTTTACGATCTCAGAAGTTGAATATTATAAGTTTAATTCATTTAATAATTTTTAAATTTTTAAAAGCTTGGTCTTGTAGTGAAAATGAGAATATATTTTGGAATGTATCGCTTTGAAAGGACTTGTATTCAGCACTGATACAAGTCAGGTTTAGTTGAGGTAATTGGGTGTGTGATGTCTACGCTTCCTTTTTTCCGAGACGAGCCCAGTTAGCTCAGGATGGATGTTGTTGATACAGGCTGTATCCAAATAGTGCTAGGATCCTTGTCAACGATATAGTATAATATCTAGTACAATTTGTTCCTTAAATGCTAGATGTTTTTTCAATTTTGTAAAATAAAATTCACCCAGCCCATCAATTTTTCTTTATACTATATTTTTTAAAACAATTCATGAAATTAAAAATATTAAACAATGCTTTGAGCCACATGGGGAAAACAAAAATAATAATATTTTGAAAGTCCTTGCAGTAACTACTAATATTTATTATTAATGAATATTATCGAATTCTACCAGCATTCCTATAGTTATTTTACGGTAGAAAGGTAAAAAAAAATATTGGTTTATTCAAAATATTTAATGCCCTCTAAAACCCCAAGTTCCACACTCTTTTGGAGGCCCAGTCCAACCCTGGTCTACTTGACAGATAGTATATAGTTTACGAGCAATATGAAAGGCTAGGCTAACCCCCAAAAGTTAATTATTAAAGAACCATACAAATAATTGTATTTTTTAGAAAAATATTCAATATTCAATACAAAATAAAAGTAAATAATTTAATACTTTGTGTGTCTAAAGTCATCATAAGGTGTATCAACTCGCGCAACATTCAAATTGAATCCAACTTTGGTATTGAATATTATTTTACCTCAGCTATGCTTTGATCGTTATATTTTATTTTTAACATCTATTCAAAGTGGCTTATCATATTCTACGTAGTACGTTTCTCATTATATTTTAGCTGACACTTTAGCTAGGTCGATAGCACGTGTGCTTACTATGTTAAAGGTCCCGGTTTCGATTCCAGGTAAAGCCAGTAATTTAACTTTAGTAAACTGTTTTGTATGTCTAAGTTAAAAGCTAATTTGTAAGTCGTATGATTATATGATCCATGTTTTCATAAACTCTATGTTAAAAATCCCCATTAAAAATTATATATGATATATTTTATGAAATAATGTTAATGTAGGTTCACTCCCCAACTTGCAAAGATTTTTTTATGACTCCGCATAAAAATACAACTGAAATATTCTAACTGATCCTCTGGACAGGTTTCAAGGCTATTAGTGCTGTCCTGTCACGCGAACAATAGGATTATTGGCGACTGAATCTTAGGACTTGGGTTCTACAGAGAAACTTCACCTCTCGGCTTGAGTAGGTGTGGTGGGGGTTGTCGCCCCTATCTTGTAATAAACCTAAAATGTGTAACTAATGACCGATTTACGGTCCAGGGAATAGGCTTACATGATTAAAAATATTATATTTGTAAATTACATAGAAAACTTAATATTTTTTTTAATCCAACCATTTTCAAAAATGTGTTATTTGAGTTAATTTTTAAAATATATGCATAAAAAAATTAATTATATATTTCAATATCAATTTAGAAAAGTGTCCATACAGTCATAATAAAAAATCTAAAATATATCATTATTGGTTCATCTAGAATTTCGGTTGCAAATAAATAGTTTTTACTGTGTTTTAGTAGCTATGCGATCGCAACGGCGCTTTGAACGTGTATTCTAACAAAACTATATAATAGTGTATAGATAATTTAGGACATAGTCTATGTTGACTCATTTTGTAAATTAGAAATAAAAAATTAGTTTTATAGTGAAAATAAGTGCTAAAGGGACATTACAAAAATAGAATATTAAAAATATACCTTATTTTTCTATTAAAACAATTATTGTTGAATTCTAAATATATCTTTTAATAGCCTTAATAAAAAGTTTTAGCATGCACCTCTTCCCTCCCCCTCTATTTAAGAGTCTTGAGGGTTAAAATTATCACCCAGATATATTTTTTATGGTAATGACAGCTCCAACATATTTTCTAAACCCCAAAAAGGCTCCTCAAAGAGGTTATATAATATGTTGGTAGGTCTATAGAAACAAATCAGAACATTTGTTTAAGGAATGTTGGGCCATATTCCCCACACCCTTTACCTTTATCTGATAGTTATGATAGTTTTCCTGAAAATAAACTAATTTTACTTTTAAATAGTATTTATTTTTAAATGTATACAATCAAAATGTACTACTATTAATCGCAATATAATCCGGTTTGTATCTTCCACTTTTGATTTGGGCCTACATTATGTTTTGAAATAACAAACCAATTATATATTTTGAGATAAATGAATGTGTGAAATTTGTTTTAGAACTTTGGTACGCGACTTATTTGAATATTAAACTGATAAACTGATAAAAAAATTACAGATATCTTAAGAAATATTTAACAGACATAAAAACACATAAAATAAAGTCGACATTTTTAGTAAACAGAGTGTACCTCTAACCCCCTCACCCTCCCTCCTTCCCCCAACAACACGAGTCACAACACATTCCATAAAAATGAGTGTTATCATGAGTCGTATAAAGATAACGCCAAGTAAAAAAAAAAGAGGCGTGAAACATTTTAGACCCAAGACCCGCAACTTCGGGAGTATCAAAACACACCATTTGATTAGCATACTTCTTTCATTCACCCTCCCTCCCCTCTCGTAAGTTTCAGAGTAAAAGGGGGGGGGGAGATCCTCTAACACAGATTTATCCCGTCTACTGCCATCTCATCAGAACAGAAAACATCCCCTCCGTCTCACCCCCTCGCTAGTTTACTGAAGTGAGTCGAGTCGTACTTACAACCGATCATCACATCACGGGTGGCGAGAGGCAAATTATTTTCCACAGTAACACTTAGATGAATTGTAACAACTGTGTGGGGGAGAAGGGGAAGGAGGGAACGCACATTGGGACTGTCTTAGGACAAGACGGTACTAAGTACAGTTTAGCGTTTTACGTGTGTCCATTCCTCCACTGATAAAGAGCAATTGAATCAACCCTCGACTTATGAGGGGATCAACAGTTTCTCGAGGATACTTTTGATTTCTACTCCAAAGTTAATTCCTGGTAAATATGTTTATGACGTACATATAGTACACCTTGGTGTGAATTGCTCTCCTCGGTATCCAATGTTTGTGAGTTCGAATCCAGCTGAGATCAACGAATTTTTACTGGGCGATAAAAATCCGTAACACAACTTCCTTCGAGTAAGAATTAAAGCCGTCGGCCCCATGTCGATAGTGGCATATAAAAAAATCTCTGGAAGGTATGGGAAATTAATTACCTTTTCCGACAAAATTCGTAGGCTATTTCTCGCTCGCTCATAGAAATCCATGGGGTGGGTGGGCTGATAACCCGCTCCACCTGAAATTAACCCATCACAGAAACTGCAACAAGAAATATTCCCCACATCGGGAGCCAAGAAAATTAATAATAATAATAATAATAATAATAATAATAATAATAATAATAATAATAATAATAATAATAATAATAATAATAATAATAATAATAATAATAAT
>CABFWO010003707.1:67034-80720 GCA_902155825.1 Timema genevievae
CCCCCCCCTTTTCCCTCTCGGAGACAGATACAGCTTTCGCTGACATCGGGTGTGAATCTCGTAATGAGGTAATCCTGCTTTTGTTACGTGACGTTGCTAATTACCCACGCATTTCAATTAAAGCGGCGAAGTCTCACAAAGAAGGTTGTGATTAGCAATTCCTCGCACTTTGGGAATTACCTGTCTATGACGTTACAAAAGCTGACGATGATGAAATATCGGGTCGAACAGAACAGGAACACTAGAAAGAAGGGTAGTTGGGGTAATTTGATTATGTTCCACATGGGCTGTGATCACGAACTTGGGAATAACAACATTAGTATTCACACAAGTAGCACTGAGCTAGCACAAGACATCTTGATAGCATAGATATTCGACAAACTTAATTTTCACTGCAGTAAAATATTCTCTAAACAGTGAACAACATTTTTACTTCTCATAAAGAGAAATTATTATAAACTTGAAAATGGTATATCTCAATATTATGGATTTTGATGTTTTACAATCAAAC
The DNA here is from genome assembly GCA_902155825.1 of Timema genevievae. Lineage (NCBI taxonomy): Eukaryota > Metazoa > Arthropoda > Insecta > Phasmatodea > Timematidae > Timema > Timema genevievae. Next base: position 67,546 of record CABFWO010003707.1, read on the forward strand.
TGTCTGTTTCCATGTCTATCTGTCTACGAAACAGCTTGATGTATTTGATATTTAAATGTTGTTGTGGTCATATATGGGGTAATTCTTTATATTTCAATCTTATCTCTCAAATTAAGGGTAGTTTACTAATGACTAATTTTTGAAAATTTTGTCATAGACTATAACTAGATGCACTTAGTGGATATTTTAAGCATTAAAAGTAGTATATTCAACTTTGTCTTCAAATTTGCTTCGCATATTTCAAGCTTAGCTTCAACTTCACATTTAAAAAGTTCCCCTCACACACCCCTAATATTTTGTTTGTATTTTTACACCCCTTCTCTCCCCTTTTCCACCAAGCTACCAAGGAGATTTATAAACTACCAAGTATTTAGATGTCCCTTGTCAGCAACTCTCAACTTTTCTGCAACTTATGACCATCATCTGGTTGATAACTTGTCTACGTCTTGGTATAGATATGTTTCCTCGGGTTGTTGGACACTACATATAATAGAGGACATTAAGGAAGTTCCATGTTTATCACATGTTTGGAGAAGTGACGTGAAAGGAAAACCCTTTCAGAGAAAATTCAGTACAAGCTCGATTATGTGAAAGCTCTTTGACCTTGAGTCTACAAGCAAGGTCGAGTCTGGAATCAATTCTAAAGCACCGTCACCCTCTACCCCCCACCAGGAACAAGGCAGCAGCATCATCGACCGAGAACTATTATCAACAAACTTTCTCTCTGCCTAAGATTTCAGCACACAAGGTCTACTTTTTTTTCTTTTTTTTTTACCTTTCCCTCTTCCTCTCTCTATTCACTGTTAACGTCTTCGAGATTGCGTTAGGATGAAGTTGAAAGATTTTCATTGAAAACCTTTTGAAAAGTTGTACATACACCTAGTGTATATATATATTTAATAACAAGGTCTACAATACATCATCTCAAAATATCTCAGAATAAAAGTCCTGTTCAAAGTTCAGGAGTTCATAAACTCAACTCTTCATAAAATAATAAAGAGTTTTGTTCTCGTTCTTTTCGTAGCTCCCATGCACTTTTTACTTCAATAAATATACAGGTTTTATATTTGTGTAGAGCTTTTAAAACAAAAGATATTATGTAATACTAACATAAATATATTATATCAAGAAAGAAAACAAAGTTAATGTTTACCAAAAACGCCCTTAATTGAATGAGTTTTTAAATGATTAGATAAAAAAAAATCAATTAATCAAAAGAGAGGGGAGAAAAGGTTCAAGATATTTCAAGAGTTGATTATTTTTTCTTCAAATTTTTTCAAATAAAATTTGAGGCTAGAAAACATTAAACATCTCCAGTGTTTTTCTGATAATTCCTTAACCATTTTGTAGATGTCATCAATTTAAATATGTCTTCACAAGAAATGGAAAAACGTTGTCCACATCAAGCTATTAAATTAGATGACTAAATTATAGCACATTGTTTATATTTATGGTTTTTGTGTACGTACTAATAAGTTCATTTTTACTAGACATTTCATTCAATAACAGAGCTTAATGGTTAAAATCATGGTTACCAGTGTCCAGTAAAAAGTTTATGATTTAGTATTATTTATCCTTTGCAATGTTACATATAATTTTATTGAATATTTTGTACAGGATAACGTTTTTTATCACTGCATCTTACTACCTGTTCCAGTTTTACGCATGTAACTATGACTCTAATGAGGTAGGCATGAGGAAGGAAGAATTTTAAAGGTAATATACCCGCATTTGCATGAAAGGAGAGTGGGAAACAATTTGAGGAAAAACCACCTTCATTAGACCCGACCGGGATTCGAGCCCCAATCTCCTCGAAATCAGCAGACCAGTCCAACACGGGAGTGCCGCACCTTAGACTGTTCAGTCACTGAAGCGGGCTAAAGGATAGTTAATTTCAAATGTAGCTTTAAATGAGGAAAAAATAAAACTCTGACACGTAGTTAAGATAGTGTCACCACCCCCTATTTACTACCTACAAACTTGGGGCTAGTATCTGTCAGGATGTGCTTTGGCCAAGGACATGGGGAGGTGATTGACGTTTGACTTGGATTTTTAAAGTTCTTATTAGTGCTTCTATCTCTAGTACAAATGTGATGTTGATAGTGAAATAAGGATGAAAGAACCTGAAGAATATTTCGGAAGCCTGTGACAAAACGAGGTGTTGCTAGGAATAACCAATGACCTGTCTGACTCCTAGGTGGCTCCTATACGGTTTTCGAACCCCGGAACCCTGGGCTCGAGCGGTAGCCCTCTACATCAAATACCGATGAACCGGCATCCTAGGCCACGTAGTCCCGAAACGGGCAGAGTGCCCCCTTGACTACGTTGTTGTTTAGTCAGCCACGATGGCTGGGTCCCCCACATTTTATCCTGCCTCCTGGCCTGGTTTCTCACTAAGGAATGCTGACAATGTTTATATGATCAGCTCTTATATTCTGTTTGTTTACAGGCTAATCACAACAAACTGCAACACTCGTTTTGTCATTCACAATCCATAACACACAATATTATACAAACACGCCTTCCAATTTAGGCCGTGCTGTTATAATAATTACAATGCTCCTAATTGGGTGGATTTTACATAAAAGGCAGCTGCCATATTGTTTAAAAATCTAATTTTTTTTATAGTCGAGAAGAATTTAACATTTTAATAGGAAGTAAAGTTTATTGTAAATAATAAAATTCAATAAATAATTATTTTGTAAATTCCATAAATGTTTAGGTTTTGTTTCTTGGTTCGTTTTACGTAAAATTGTATTCAATTGTTTTCTACAAAAGTCAGCCAAATTAAATAAAAAGGTACTGAAAACAATCATATTTGTAACAGTACTGTAAACAAATGGAATATATCGTTTGTTGTGACAGCGCTTGCTTGCTCTACCAGCCGAGTGCGTTTGTTTATTGCCGTGCATTAAGCTACGCCCTCAGCACGCGTGTAAGCGCGAGCCGTATCTTGACACGAATTTAAACACGGCGATGCTGTTCGCTACATTTAACCCTTCTATGCCGCGCAAGAGTTAATTCTAGCGATTCCCCCCCTCTTCCCCCCTCAAAAACTCACTTTGAGCAAAACAATCTCCAGCTCTTACTGTTAAATTTCTCACCCGAGGAGAAAGTCGTCTTGTTTGGGGCGGGGGGGCTTGGAGGAGAGGGGGATATTCAAGATAAGAGAAACTGCGATCTTAAACTAGTAATAAAGATTTCTTTAGAGGAGACTGTTGGGTGTAGGGGTGGATAATAGCAGTTTGTGTCAGGGCAAAGTGTGACTTGTGAATCGTTAAGAGTCAGCCAGCACAGCGTTGTCTTGAGTGAAAGGGATGTCAGTCACAGCTGGAACAGGGGGGGAAGGGAACGGGTTATTTAGGATAGGAAGGAAGGAGGGGGCGCAATTTATTGTTTTCTCTCCTAACTCTGGTCTGGCGATGAGAGAGAAAGAGGCATTGTGGGGGGGTATCAAACAAACAGAATGTCTCTGAATGAAGGCTAATTTTGACTTGTAGCACTTTTGAGGAAGAATTAAGTTCTTCAATTTGTTTTAATGGGAAAGAGAGGAAGGTTGTGGAAAAGAGGGGTGGGGGGGATTAGAAAGAATGATTGTTGTGGTGTGGCTTTATTGTATGATTGTTACTTGGGAAGCACTTGAAAGGTACTAAAATATTAACACTTGTACTAGAGTACGAATTAATAATATAAAATATGTTAGTAAAACATGCCCAGATTAAGCTTGACTTTGGTGTCAAATGCAATCGTACACAAATTAATCGCGGGTTTTTATTTAATCCAGTTACGTCATGTGAACTATAAATGGCAATATATGTGTTTAGGGGGTGGGTACTACGGTGAATATTATTCTTTTTTTTTTATCGTACATCATTATTGACTGGGAGGGAGATGGTATCCAATTAGGTCGCCTAAAGTGTAGAATTAGCCGCTTTCTCATGGCACAGAACGTTACCCAGGGTACACCTATGGAGGTTGTCTACACATTGCACCCGCAACGAGATGATGTGATGATGATAGTTATTATGAAGTTGGAGAGCCGGTGTGAGTCTTAAGCTAACTTAGGCCTAATTTACCAACCCCTGGTGACCAATGGGATAGTTCCTTTTAAGGGCATTACTACCACAGGCAACTCTAAAGCTTCGCATGGATACATGACTTCAGCTTTATTACGGTAGTGTACGTCAAGCAGCCATGTTGTATCGGCACAGAGGTAAGCTGATACTCCGTGGGTCGACTGTTTGAACTTAGGGTTTGAAAAAAATACCCAAGGTATCAGCCACGGAGCGAACCCAGGACCCTTGATAGGAGGGCTTAGGAGGCGAAGATTCCAAGTTGCTCAGAGCATTTTTGAACATTGGATATTTAAAGTTGGTTTCAAACTCAAAATGTCGCAATCATTTCACCCCTCTTAGGAGCAGCGTCAGTGACCACCACGGGCACGTGATGGCTTTATATATATATGTTTATATATATATGTATATATATGTTTGTATATATGTGTATATATATGTTTTTATATATATATATATATAAAGTAAATTACTTTTCATAAAATAAAACTCAACTTCATATAACAGGTTTTAAACCAAATTACCACACGGATAATAAACACAATTGCAAGTAACCAAGGAGTCAAGGTTCAAACCTCGGCAAGATACCAAAAGGCAGTTTTAAATACGTGATTATTTAACCCCATTTCCAAGTTAAAAGGACAGATCCTCTATGTTACTCTTCCAATAACTTCCTCTGATATTAAGTCATCAAATACCTTGGTGTTGAGCTTATTAAATAAATACTAAAACAAAACTTTTATTAAAATCATATTAAATGTATTTGTAAAAGTGGTGTAGATAGGTAGAGGACTTGTCGACCCTGTTCCTTGAGTAACACTCCGACGCTACACCTAGTGGATGCAGATGCAACACCTCATTCATCAGACGGAAATAAAACCACAGCCATGACGTTGAGACGAGAAAGTTACCTTCTATCCCTCCTTCCACCAAGTAAAGTTTATAACTCTCTCCACTCTAGCGGAGGTCTCGGTGGGATGTGAACTGAGGACTACTCAATTAGCGAAGTTTAACGCGTGCAGACACCGTCGTCGCTCCTCAGAGGGAAACCAAACCTGAAGATTAGTTGGCCCTAGCGCGCGGCCATAGCGTTGTTCCTGTTGGTTGGAAGTGAGGAGGTGTGAGGGGGTGTCAAGGGGGGGTCTTCTGTGATGATACGAGCTGATTACACTCTAGTAGAACAACCTTATCTCCGCATAGATGTCGACAGGGGAAAGGAAGTCATTCGGGCGTTTTAAATACACGCGCCTTAGTACTTGTTCGGAAAGAGAAATGAGAAAGGTAGAATTTTAGAGGAAATGTGCACGTGTTTATGTGTAGTGAGACTGGGAAACCATTTATGAAAAACTACTAAACTAGACCTACTATAGATGAAAATGTTCCGTTATATTTTCCGCAGTGGCGGTTTGCGAACTACAGACTAGTTGAAGGTGCTGGTTTGAGGGAGGCGGCACTTAGAGACTTTTATGGGGAAGGGGGTAAAAGTTTGCTACTTAGCTACTTAAGCCAACTTTGACTAACATTATTCGAACCATTTTATTGGAAAACAAATTCCAACCAAACTATGGCAGTTTTGAGATGAACATATTTTGGTAAAAGTTTCAGATACCAACCACAAGATGACGCTCGCACCAGAGCTTGCATCGCTTTACCGCATCTTCACTTGATAACAGCTAATATTAAATTTATTGAATTTTTTATTTATTTTTTATTTTCATTTTATAATAATTTTATTACAATTTTGACGTATATTTTAAAACACGGTAAAATGATTTTCATTAGTTTTAATTCCACAGTCTTTTAATAGGAACTACAGAAAACCTCATTAATATGTGACATCTGGTCCGAGCTGTATTATTTACCAAAGATACATTTTATCCGTGGGGTGAGACGGGGCTCTTAAGCTCAAAGTTAAAATTAATGTTTCATACTTTTCTACTAAGGGTTCCGGCTAAAGTGTGAGATACGCTAATTCCCGGGTGAGGACGTGTGAGTTTCAATGAAGACGGGACAGAAAGAGAGAGAGAGAGAGAGGGAGAGAAGCTAACTAAATCGAATAAAAGTCCAACGAGGTGTTGTTAGACCTAAGTTGATATCAATTACCCCGGGAGATGGGAGGACGGGAATTACCATAGTTAACACTTTATTTAATCCTCATTTGGAGCGAGCTCCACGCCCAAGATCGAACGTCGCGTGAATTCAAACGATCGCCTTAATCTCGCAGAAGTTGGCACTACGCGGATAAAATAACAGGGCGAGGTGAGGGGGGAGTCCCTTAGCGGATGTTGGGTGTGGAGGAGATCTTTGCGGTTGTCAGAGGCACAAATTAATTTCGGTAGGGGTATATTACGTCAGTGGTTCGGAGTGAATTCTCCCAACAGGAAAAGGTCAAGGCCTATTTATTTTAGAGTAATTTAAAGTGCATAGCTAAGGTTTTAGGTGCTATAAATACTATCTGATGCCCATAAGTTACTATCATAGAGGGGGGGGGGGGCTGCCTTGGTCTGGTGACCACACTCAAACTGGGAACTCCCCCCCTAGGACTGTCATACTATGAGAGCATGTCCGGCACTTAGTCGGTAGTGTGTCCTACTACTCAGCCAAGAGTCACACGTTCAATTCCCGGCACTGCTGAAAAGTTGGTGAGATGTGGATTTGCCCCCTTTCATAGTGATAAATTAACGTCCGGCGGCCTGGATGTTGTGTCTGTTCTAGATTTAAATCCTTTTATAGGTCGTGTGCCGATATAAGTATTTGGTTCATAATGTGCACGTTAAATACCTCAAACAACAATTAGAGCGATTATAATTTAGATTATATAATAGTGAAAATAACTAATCCAAACACGCATCGGTGGTCACACTGTCTAACGCGTCACTCTGGTGTTGGATTGGAGACTACCGGTGACGTTAAGGTTGGAGTAAAGAGCCTCGGTTGGGTGTGCTGAGGGTGGTTTTCCCTCAATGGTTTCTCGAATTCTCCCTTCGCGTGAATGTTGATACATTTCTTCTTATTTCTACGTTTCTCATCTCTACCCAATCAGCTTATTAATGTATACGTATAACCTTAACGGTATTACGGTCCAACACTTTTATCTGAGCCGGAAACTTATTATTTTAATAAAGAACCCTGGTTAGCGTAAAAACTGGCCCCGTGGTGCAATGGTCAGTGCACCTGGCTACGAGTCTAGGGGCTATGGGCTCGATTCCCAGCTGGTACCGTGGGTATTTTACCCTTAAATATAATGGTCCTAACGGCTACCAGGGTTTGTTTAATTAGGTTTACGTTAGGTTAAGACTCACACCGGTTCCATAACTTCATAATAACTTTCATCACATCATCTCAAGGTGGGTATGACGTGTAAACAACCTCTACAGGATGTTCGGAAACTCGTAGCCCGAACTGCACATGTAGCTTGTTTAAACCAAATTTAATACAAAATCCTAATAAACTTACATTAGGAAAACTATATTAATAGCATTAAATTGTATTCAAAGTTTCGGCGTACAGCGCCTGGACAACAAAGCTGTCAAGCATGTGTGTACAACAAGTTGCATAGGAGTTAGGCGTGCAGCACTGTACATGTAACAATGATGACCCTCAGAACGTATTCGCATTTCTAGATGGACTGGTGTGTTGTTTACTATTAATATTGTGGTATGTTCTGCTGCCGTGCTCCAAGATGTTGAGGTGTGCAGTGCTACACACCTAGCTCCTATGCAACCTGTTGTACACGCATGCTTGAACAGCTTTGCTCTTTCTGCACTGTACGCCGAAATTTTGAACACAATTTAATGGTATTAGTATAATTTTCCGAACGTAAGTATTGAGATTTTGTATTACATTTAGTTAAAACAAGCTAGATATGCAGTTTTGGCTATGAGTTCCCGAACATCATGTATAGATGAACTTCTGTGCCACCAGAGCGGGTAGTAATCTATACGTAAGTTGACCAAACCTGTTCGTCACGTCCCTCCTGGTTATATATACCTTACAATCAACAAACTAAAAGTGTACAGTAGACGAGTGATTGCAGCCCAAACCTCGCATGACGTGCCGCGACATTGTTTGGAACATTCTCCACTTGGTGGGGCAAGACGTAAGTTAGTGTATATTACGTCGTACACGCGAGGCTGTAGCCGACCCTAATACGGGCGAGGGAAGAGACGAAGGTGGGGGGAGGGGGGTCGACTTTCCCTGGGGCTCCTGTCTCTTAAATTACACTTAGCACATAATTTCCCCCTACACATAATCTTCTTAACGCGCGCTAAGTCTGGCAAGTTTGGTAACGTGAGGCAGACGTTAGATCGGGCACAGATTCCTGTGTTGGAATCCTCCGACTCGCTTGTAACTGAGAAACGCAAGTCAAACAGCCCCATGAGCTGGAGTGGGAGCACTTTAGTCTAAAGTGTGTGTGTTTTATTATTGTCATTCTATACTGTGTGAGTCGTGCACATTACCTGTGAGGCCAATATTGTGAGTCAGGCACATTACCTGTGAGGCCAATATTGTGAGTCAGGCACATTACCTGTGAGGCCAATATTGTGAGTCAGGCACATTACCTGTGAGGCCAATATTGTGAGTCAGGCACATTACCTGTGAGGCCAATATTGTGAGTCAGGCACATTACCTGTGAGGCCAATATTGTGAGTCAGGCACATTACCTGTGAGGCCAATATTGTGAGTCAGGCACATTACCTGTGAGGCCAATATTGTGAGTCAGGCACATTACCTGTGAGGCCAATATTGTGAGTCAGGCACATTACCTGTGAGGCCAATATTGTGAGTCAGGCACATTACCTGTGAGGCCAATATTGTGAGTCAGGCACATTACCTGTGAGGCCAATATTGTGAGTCAGGCACATTACCTGTGAGGCCAATATTGTGAGTCAGGCACATTACCTGTGAGGCCAATATTGTGAGTCAGGCACATTACCTGTGAGGCCAATATTGTGAGTCAGGCACATTACCTGTGAGGCCAATATTGTGAGTCAGGCACATTACCNTGTGTCGAGCACATTACCTGTGAGGCCAATATCGTGTGTTGGGCACATTACCTGTGAGACCAATATTGTGTGTTGAGCACATTACCAGAGATGCCAATACTTAAGATAAACAAGAACATTCAAATTTATACTTTTTAATACGTAGACATATTTCATTATCCGTCTTTTATGAAATTCCAAGACAACCTCAATACCCCTACCAAATTGACGATCATATTTTATGTCATTCATACCTGTATGTGAGATTGCCTGTTAGCCCCTTACAGTGTTAAAAAAGATTTTCAAGAACGAAGCATTTTTTGTACTAAGCTCTGATTTGAAGTCATATTTATATTAATAGTACATCTGAGAACCAATGAAGGCTCCTAAGTTCGATTCCAATGTCCAGGTGTAGTTTTCAACTAATAAAGTTTGATGTCAGTGAGGTCTGCATCAGTCTCTTAAGGTGGGAAGGTAGAAATCGATAATTAAGGTAGGTATTTTTGCAGTTTTTATAACAATCATTTTTAACGAAATAAATAAACTGTTTCTCCAGTATAAACATAAGAGTTTAATTTTCTTAACATGGTAATATCAACAATTCTTGAATATCTGTAAACAGTGTCCTATCGTTCTACTGGAGAACTCTATTTATTTCGCCTAAAAAACAGTGTTTGCTACGAAAACCACAAAAACACTTACCTTTTCTCGCGTTCCTAAAACATCTTCAATTTATTAGTAGTGTATAACCTGAAGGTAGTGAAACGCAGTGCTTTATATATATGTTTTAATACAGTCTGTTACATTTGTAACAACCCAACTCTGGCTCAGGGAGTACCACTCATTAATACAACATCAATTAAAGTGTTTGAAGTGTCCTTGTAGTCAGAACAGTGGTGTGTGTGTGTGTGTGTGTGTGTGTGTGTGTGTGNGCGTGCGTTAAAAATTAAGCTAGAAATAAATAAAATAGTTCACACAAACTCGGAATTGGGAGTACACTAGAGTCGTATTTTCTTTAGATTAAAATAAAATCTATGTAGATTTGAAATAAAAGAGAGAGAGAGAGAGAGAAAAGAGAGAAGGGGGAAGAAGGATCCAGGGGGATTTGAAGGGTGTTGTAACTGGGAAAGGAACCAAGTTTGGAGGTTTGTTGCTCTGTCTAGCCTCCTCGCCATGGGGATGCTTGTGTTATTTAGGAGTAGGAGGGTAGAGGAGGGCTTAACACTCCTGGGCGACCCAAAACTTGAGGCAAGAGGTTTGAAGTACAGTCCCAGTTTAACAAGAAGGGACTTTTTAGGAAATACAAACATGTTCTTTTTACGGTAAATATTGTGAACATTTTACTATGTATAATTTATATTGTATATATGTGTTGTTAATACCTATTAAAAGTGATGGATGCATATTACATGGTTTGACGTATGAATATGTAAAAGTAGATCTAGAAACTATTTTAGCTGTCATATGAAGCCCTTCCTATCAAAACTGTAGGCGATTTGACATCAAGAATATAATGTCTTAGACGTATAATGAGTTGAAAATAAATATTTATTGTTTCGGTAACATTAATTTTTCTGCATTTTCTTAGATTTGTTATTAGCTCTGGAATAAAAATATACAGTGTTGTTTTGAAACATCAAAAAATAGCGTAAAAAGTGACACTTTAAAATTGTATAGAGCCTTGATAAATAAAAAAAGGCTTCTAAACTCCAAATTAACCTTTTTTACTTTTCATATTAAAAAGATCAAGAAAATTTTTGACTTCATTATTAGAATGAATCTTTACGTTTTATGTTCCTCAAACCAAAAAAAGGTGGATTTTACAATTATGTCTATCTGTCTGTCTGTCCCTGGCCCCAGATCCGAAACCATTAGGTCAATTTAGTTCAAACATGATATTTTAATATCATATAGCTATACCTCAAGATATATTATTTTTATTTTGACCATAACCATTAAATTAAGGATAGTTTACTAATGAGAGATTTTTAAAAACTTTTCGAAAATGTCTCAAAGGATGTTTAAAATGTAAATCTGGGGAATGTTTGATAATACAAATAACAGTGTATACTGTTTTTTAGGAGGTCGGAGCCGTAGGGATGCAATATCGAAATAAAAGTATCGGTACTGTACTCATTAAAAGTATCGGAAGAAAAATATCGATACCATACTGGTATCGAAAGAAAAGTATCGATAGCAGTAAGTATCAGTATCGAAATTTTAATCTGGAAAAAAAATTTTATCTAATAATAATAATTATTATTATTTATTATTATTATTAGATAAAAACTTTTAGTATATATAGCTATATATATTATAAATAAATAATTATTATATATTATTATTACTACTACTATTATTTCAACTTTTGCATCATAATAATTGTATTTACTGAAAAATATAATAATTTAGCCATATTATATAATATTTAGGTCTATCGCTTCTATGTTATGTGTTGGAACGTGGAAGGTATTATAGATAGAATTGTATAATGGATATTATAAAAGGTTTTACCGTACCAGCTTCCAAAACGTCTATGGAAATGTAGCTGATGGAAAGTTATTTAACAGCTAATTATGATAATGTTTACCCTTTGTTAACCATTAAAGTTGGTGAAAGAACAGCTATGAATTATGAGCTAAAGGATATTGAATGCTAGAGTTGCAGAAAATGAGTGAGAATTGAGAAATAGTGTCATTTGTTCTTCCTCCACAGTCCACCCTAGTAAACATTTAATCACAACATGAGTGAAGATAACAAAAAAAGTTGTTTCTTTGATACCGGCGTGTGAGTAGTAATATCAGTAAAAGTATCAGAAAAAAGTATAGAGTAAAATAATACTAGTATCGAAAGGAAAATATCGATATTAGTAAAGTATTGATACTTTTTTCACATCCCTAGTCGGAGGGGGTAAATTTATTTAAGGGTAGTTTACCGATGACTGATTATTAAATAATTTTTATCACAAACTCAAAGAGACTATGAGAACGTCTGTGCGATTGCGTCGTACCAGTTTTTTAAATGTGTAAATATTTCCCGCCCCTCTATCTCGACGATCCCTTGCAGAGGCCGCTAAAAACCGAATGTCTACAGTTAATAACGGCCATGTTACCAGAGGCTTGACTCCCTACCACCACTTCTCCTGCTCCCACATCACGTGACTGGGGATGAAAATAGCCCTTGTACATCGCACTTGAGTGCAGCTGATCTTGCAGCTGCAGTGAGCAGCGGGCTCGTAATGCGCCCTTATTATTGTCCGTGTAGGCGGTTTTTACCCCTCAACCCATCTGTAAAAGAAGAAACTTTGAACAGTTTAGCAACAAATTAATTCTAATTTTTTACTGTTCTTTCGATTTTAACTATATTTGACTAAATATAATGCTCAGATTTGGTAGCAGTCTCAAGTCTTTGATAAAAGTCATTCATAGCTGATATCCAATCCTTCAGACGGGCACTTTGGCGCTCTCGACTGTGGTGGGTCAGCTTGATTGCAATATAGTATCAACTCACATGAAGCTTATTATCACCTCCCTCAATTTCTAGAGTATTTTTTTTATCGTATGGCATTTATGACTGGGAGGGACATGACATCCAGTTCTGTCCCCTGTATGTAGACTATTAGCCTCTCTGGTGGTGTAGAATGTTACCCAGGGTACACCTCTGGAGGTTGTCTACACGTCGTACCAGCAATGAGATGATGTGATTATAGTCAATATAGAGGTGTGGGCCAGTGGGAGTCTCAAACCTAGCTTAAGCCCAATTTACCAACCCCTGATTACCGTTGAGATAATCAATTTCTCTTTAGAGAAAAATACCCAAGATAGCAGGCAGGAATCGAGCCCCGGGATGCCTAGGTTCGTAGCCAGATGTACTGACCATTATGCCATGGGGCCGGATCACAGTCAGATGATATTATAACATTGAATTTGTTCATGTTTTCCCTATCTAATTCCTCCTCCCCACCAGTCGGAATGATCCTCTGACCGCAAAGACTCACCACGCTAACTATTCTAACCACCTTTTCCTTCCCCACCCATCCATCTTCAAAGTCTGAGACTAACTCCTCCCTAATAAAGGACAAACCCTCTCGCCCCAACCTTTTTGCCTCAATAAATAA
>CABFWO010003708.1:0-32566 GCA_902155825.1 Timema genevievae
TATTATTCTAATTCCATGTGCGTGCCCATGGTATTCATTGCTCTCACATTTCCCTAATTTTTGTTCCCAGTGTGTGTTTATTTAGTTGTGTTATTGTTACGGCCATAAAATACTTACATAGATATGTAGCATTATCGGTAATAGATAGTAAAAAAAAGGTAGTAATTAGGGTTCTGGGAGTACTCGGATTTCGAGCTTCGAGCAAGCCAGCTCTTCATTTAAGCTCAAGATCGAGATCGAAAGTTTTGTATGGTCATTATTTTTAAGCTTCCACTTGACATACTTGATTATCAATTTTTAAAACGCAATAGAAGTATAGGCGATTTAATTTAGATAATATCAGTATTTCCACTTAGAAATCATTCGGTTACTTATTAAATTGTTAAAATTAATAGCAATTTTCATATTAATGTCGCAATAGAGCTTTAAAACTACTTTTGACCAGTAAGTTAAATAGATTTCTAAATCATTGAATGATTCTTTTTACCTGGTACCTTTCTAAAATAATAATTTCTGTAAATTAAAAATTCAATATCAAGAATATATTATTATATTGAATGTTTTTGAACTTAAGATATTTAAAACTTGTATTAATTAATATGTTTAACTACAAAACTAGCTCTAGTTTAGTTACTATTTAGTTAGAGAATTATGTTGGTTAACCCGTCTAAAGTCAATGTTGATCTTACTTATTGCATTGAATATTTTATCAAACTTACCACATTTATATTAAAAAAGCATTTACTATTTTATATTGTTTGCTAGAAATATTATGTTAGTCATATTATTTTTTAATTTTAAAGTATGGACATCAACATTTATAAGTATTAAAAATTGAATTGAAATACATTTCTCAATAAGATAATGTCTAGTGAGAGCCCATACAACATGCATGAGCAATTGCGCATAGAGGAATGGAGTTGGAACAGACATGATCATGCACGATTACACTAAGGAATAATAAACGAAATATGAAACACTTCAAATTTCTAGCTGTTTATGATTCTTATGATTTCTTTTTGTGTAAATTAAGTTACCAAAGCATATTTTGGGGAAATATTACCTTATAAAAACGGCAATTTTATTAACTTTTTTTAACAAGACAGTGTATAAACACTGTACACTAATTTAAAGTGATAGTGAAGGAAGCCAACCTGAAAAGAGAGCAAGGCTAGGCATAGATATAAACAAACACACTTCTCTATTTTTTTTCTACATTTTTACACTTCCCACTTCTTCAAACTTCCTGAATTGCACATTGTTTTGAATTTTCGGAAATATTTATTTTTCATCTGAAGAGACATTAATGAAAAAGTAATATTCCCTAAAATTCAAACTAGTGTGCAACTGTGGAAGTTTTGAAGAAGTGGAAAGTGTAAAAGTTTAAGAAGACATGAAGAGAGAAGTGTGTTTTTCTATCTCAGCCTAACCTAACTATCCTTTCAGGTTGGCTTCCTTCACTATCAATTACTTTACATCACTGTACAGTGTTTCTACACTGTCTTACTATACATTTCCAAGCCATCATGCAATAATTCATTTTACTAACTTTTTTTTATAATTGTTAGTGTAATTGTGATTTTTTTGAGTGTTGTTCTTATTTTTGAATCATGTTTTTTTAAGTGTTATTTCTAATTTTAAAATTGATATTTCAATTTCTTAACTTTTTTTTTCCAAAAGTATTTACTATTTATAAAAATGAGTGTCATTCATATTTTAAGAACATGTATTTTATTACTTATATTTTTTAAATCTCAAATTACAAAGATGTGATATTTACATTTAAAATAAACATAATATACATACTCTTAACATTTAAAAATTATGACTACTCAAACTCGGGAGCTTTTAGAAATACTCAAATCGAGTTCAACTCGAATGAAAAAACCCAAGCTCGCAGACTCCTAGTAATAATGTGAAAATATGGAGCATTGAATTAACCTTCTTTCAAACACCACAAACTTTCAATGAAACCTCCATTGTTGTCGGCTCTTTGTAAACTAGTGATGTCAGACCATATCAAATTTTTTAAAGTCAGTTTCCTTGATTTTTTTTTGTTCAAGGTTAACTGTTTGATCTCAATATACTAGCAGGTATTAATATACTAACCTTACACGTATATCATATATACAAGTTTTGTCTTGTTTGACTTTGAAAAGACTGTTTTACACACTGTATTAATGTGAGGGACAGACTTCAAATTATATTTCTTTGATTAGTTTTGGTCATTTTTTCTTTATCTTGTCACTTTATATCCGTCTCTTCTCTAGACCAAAAAAAAATTGGGAATGAGCTAATAAAATCCAATAATTATTGTTTTACAACTTGTTTACTTGTGTTTACAAATTGACACACCACATGAGAGACGTGCTTCTAAGGCCACTATCTGGCAATGCCACTTTCTCTCCCTTTCACAGCATAAGAAATATCACACTCAAAGTTATGTTACGGCAACTGTAATCCTCTATGATAAGTCAACATACCTAACTCTTAATTTGCTCACTGTCAATCCTTCATTGGATGCATTTATTTATGAAACTACAGGCTGCCTGAAAATAATTGACACATCATGAAAGTATTTTCTTGCAAAAATATATAAAAATTATTCCACGATAAAAAAAAAATATTAAAACTGAAAATACAATCCCAAACAACCTAATAAGGCGACAATTCACTGGTCACATTTCTAACTGGCGGATTAGAATATGTAACTACATAAAAATCCTGGCTTTAGACATAGCACAATATTGTGTTGCTTTTTCAAGAGAGACAATTCTTTTATTTGATTTGGGTTCCATCAACCCTAACAATACCTTTGGGTACATATCTTCTAAATTAAACCTTGCTCATCTCTAACACAATTACTTAATCAGTAGCCTACACATGTGTACAACCCGAAAGGGCAGTAAGACACGGCACTAAAAAAAAAGCATAAGAAGGCTAATCTCTTTATATAATTATTATTTTTGTTAATATTATTATTATTGCATGATTTAGATAGCACAAACAAGTGTTAACCCCCCCCCTCTCAATGTTCTATCCATGTATTATTTTTTTTTAAAGTTGGGAGTGGTGTAGAATTATTTTTTTTAGGTTGTATTCTAATCAATGCTCTTATTATTCCCCTACAGAAAATGAGGCTCTCTATCCTATGCCTATTCGTGTTAAATGGCGCACGAAGTGAACCCCAATCCAACCTGACCAAGGTGAACCAATATCTGAAAGATGTGCTGACTAAACCAGGCACGTTGCAAGCCTTACACCAACTAGGAGTGGATTACTTTAAACATGCGTCCATCTTCAACACCACAGTGGACTTCACCATCCCGCTGTTCTCGTTCAACCTGCCGTCCAAAGAGAACCCAAACGATAGTACGGCCATCATCCGACAGAACCTGATAGGGCAGTCTATATTCCTGGTCGTGGTGGTATTGTGTTTTGTGGCTTCTCTAGCTCTCCCCATTGCGCTCAACAAGCTGCACGACAAGGATGTGGAGGAGAGGACCTTTCATTTCATCACACAGGACAACGTCTGCCTCCTCAGGGCCATCTGTGAAGCTCACAGGGATTACAACAAGTTTGGTTGGTGGTCGCTTCCCCTGCTATATCTGTTGCTGTAAGTTTACTTGTGATAGTATTCTGTGAAACAGTTTAGTTCAAAAATGTTGCACTTTTTTTACCGTATTTTAATATATGTACATGGGTAAAAAACATTTCATTACACTAATAGGGTCAGGATGAGGAAGGTAGAATTTTAGAGTAAGTGTACCCACATTTTCATGGTAAGAGAGTAGGTAATCATTCAGGAAAGTCACCATTGGTACACCCAGCTGGGATTCAAATTCAGACCATTTACTATCAGTAAAACAGATCATATGAGCTCGATGATTAAGTCCACGTGCTAATTGATGCCTGTAGCTTTAAGTTATTAATTTAAAATCAAAATGAACTAAACTATAATTTAAAAAAAAGAGGTGTCTATTCTAGATACATCCTAAACATTCCCACATAAAGAGATTTAATTTCATGTTTTAGTGGAGGAAACTCAGAGGGTCCATCGCCAATGTACCATGCAGCATATTTCGGAGCTAATGGGTCGAGAGAGTGTGGACGCAACTACAAATGCCCTTATAGTAGTCTGAAGGTTCTACAATACCTCATTACCGTGTTCAGAAAATACTTCATAACTTAACAAACATTAATCTCTAATTCACACACACAATCATAACAATATTTTTTAAAGAGCAATCAACAATGTTATCCATAACAATATTTTTTAAAAAGCAATCAACAATGTTATCCACAACACTATTTTGGTGGCTAGAGTCGATGTGCAATTTAACTAGCTAAGTGAACTTTTTTTATGACAGTGAAATTTATACAAATAAGAAAACTTAGCCTATTAAAAAGATAGCTAAAGTTTGAATATTAATTTGGAAAAATATTAAGTGATTTTATGTTGTTTAAATCGATCTTAAAATGTATGAGAACATTAAAAAAACACATTTTTCATTTAATGTGTAAAAAAAATTAATAGAAGTGCATAAATATACTTTTTTAATTTGTATAGTTCAAATAATTGTTCAATTTGGCTCTTAGCCTATTATATTTATGCAACTAGTGCAGCACCCTTAAGATGTTAACACTCTTTCATGAAATGTAAGAAAACCATGTAAAGACACAATAAAATGTTAGTGATAGGGAGATAGTTAATAGTTTAAGAAGAAATGAAGAGAGAAGTGTGTTTTTCTATTTATTTTTAACCTAACTATCCTTTCAGGTTGGCTTTCTTCACTATCAATTACTTTAAATTATTGTAAAGTGTTTCTACACTGTCTTATTATACATTTCCAAGCCATTATGCTCTAATTAATTTTACTTTGTAATTAATAGTCATCATGAAATAGTTAATTTTGAAAATTATCATACAGAAACTTTTTAGATCATATTAAATCATCTATATCAATTTTATTCCTTTTACATGTTCCTATTTGAGTGTCCTATCAATCTTAAACAATTTCCCTTTTCTCCCTTTTGTTTTTTGGTTTTCTCTTTAGGAAAATTTAATTGCGCTTTTCACATTCCTTCCTGATGAGTTCCGATAGAATGAAACCTAAGTCGGGGGATTGGGGGTAGCGATTGATTTTCTTCATGAGTGAGCCATTACCTCCTTATCCAGTGGCAGCAGTGTAAAGTGTAAACTGTTCTTTTAATTGTAAAAGCCAAATTATATCTGTTCCTTTTATTATGGTTCTATCCACCTTTCCTGTACCCTCTTCCAAATATATTTATAGTAAAGAATCGGCATTTAAATGTTATTTTTATTCATTTAATGAAACATAATCATATAATTATTTTTACAAATATAAATAATACGGTTTTTATATACTTTTATTAACTAGATTTTTTTAAATGATTATGTTATTATCACATTGATAAATCACTTAAAAAATTTAACAAATAAGAGATATGTAACTGAAATTTTGAATTAATTTTTGAATAATACTTTTCATACAAAAATTTACACCTTATAGTTGATAAATAAGTAATATAGAATAATAAACTTTCCATATAAATACATCACTTTCCATTTTTTGGTGTGTGGGGTGTTGAAGATACTTTGAACACAAGTGGGTTAGACACCCTGAATATACTTGGTAGCATCGTGGCGAGAGTTCCAAACACATCTTCAGAAATACCCTGGAAACATATTTAAAATACTCAAAAAGATAGCTCATAGTAACATATTAGGATGTAAACCAAAATTACAAATAATCATGTACCAAATAAGAAAGGGAAATGGTCTATCAACTATTATGACAATTACCAATACCAATCATTATATTTAATGTTTACTATTATAAAGTCAGCATGTAGTAACAAGTCTTAATTAAAACAAAAACAATGTGTTCACACGAGTTAACTTGATTAGATATTGACATAAATATATATCCAATCCCGCTGTTTCTTTATGGGGCAGGCAAGAAACTGTGAATATAGATAAAAAAAACTTCTTACTTAATCCATCCTCACTAACTTTCCCCACACTTCCCTATCCCTGCATACTCCCTTCGCTTCAACCACATCCATACACTGAGACATACATGATCGTTTATTCTTAAAACTCTTAATTTTTCTTTTTTTCACACAAATATCAGATTTTAAAGTTGTGATATTTACATTTAAAATAAGCAAATATATACTCAAGATTTTAAAGTTATGTATATAGTACTTAAGATTGACTCGAACTCAGGAGATTTTAGAAATACTCAACTCGAATGAGAAAACCCAAGTTCGCAGACTCCTAGTGTTTACTATTATATGTATGTTCCGGTATATGGCACTTCCTGTTCTGGTGTGTTATGCACAAACTTAATAATTAATATAATATGTTGACGTCTCATTTTGTTTTTTACAAGTGGATTGATCTTATCCATAAAACAATGAGTGGTAGTTCCCAAGTGTTAAAATCCAATTTATGTAGTTTCTCAGTCAGACGTGTGAACTCAAAAATAAGTCAAGAAACATTTTAAGTTTATAAAAGTTAACACCAATATTTATTTTATAGTATCCGAAACCTTAGCTCAGTCAATAGCGTGTGTGCCTACTGAGCTAAGGGTCCTGAGTTCGATTCCTGGCATGTCCGAAAAATTTATCAATGGTGAAATGTGGGTTTACCCTTTCACAGTGATGAATTAATGGCTGGGGACTGGATGTTGTGCCTGTACTAGTCTTAAGTCAGATTATAAGGCATATGAAGCCACGACAGGCCTAACCAGCCGGTAGAGGAAACTATATGACTTGAACACAAAACTGACCAAAGGCTGGACACAGTCAGTAATGGATGTAAACCTTTGGTTATTTTAATGTTAACTCAATACTACATCAGAGAAAAAAAAAACAGGGCAGTACCAAAGTCTATATAAAATGGGGGGAACAGGATTATGAGGAGTTCCATATTCTTCCGCCAATATGGCGGCACCAGGCAGAAATGAGCGATCTGTAAAATCTCTCTAGATAAATAGATGTCGTAGTCAAACAGTCAATTACAATAAAAATAAAAACGAACTTAACTTTTGGATGGCATATGTAAGATTAAAATAAATATATGACTTTTTTCAAAACATTTTAATTCCACTGCTAGTCATTAAATAATCCATGAACCCAAGTTGAAAAGATCTATTTTAAAGAAATACACTCTCATTAAACTGGTAGTAAAGTAAAGGCATCTGTCCTCTAAGATCAATTTGCAAGTTATGAAATGTTTCAGGTAGGGGTGGTCGGGCAGCAAATATTTGTATCAAGCGGGTTCGGGCGGGCATTTCAAAATTAAACTCGGGCACGGGCAGATTCGAGCAAGCATTTCATTTTACAAACAACTTTGTCACAGGCCTATAAAATTTTAAATTATAAGTTAAAACAGTCACATTTGATTTAAACAAAATCAAAATAATTAGTTTATGCTCAAGAATTTATAATTAATACTAGAGCAGATTTAGCTTTGCCTTGTGAAAGTTCTGTTCCTAACAAATCTGGCTAGTAATAATAAATTAAAGAACTATAAAGAAAACTAATTTAGATTAAGTTTTCGCAAGCATAGGGCCTAAAAAACTCAATGTGGAAATGGTGAATTTGTTATGTTGGATGTAAACCTTTGGTTATTTTAATGTTAACTCAATACTACATCAGAGAAAGAAAAAAACAGGGCAGTACCAAAGTCTATATAAAATGGAGGGAACAGGGTTATGAGGAGTTCCATATTCTTCCGCCAATATGGCGGCACCAGGCAGAAATGAGCGATCTGTAAAATCTCTCTAGATAAATAGATGAAATTGACAGAGAAAATTAAATCGTACAAATCTTGATTTTGCTATGTTGTAGACTTGTAACCTGTGAGAAACGTTATCATAATTTTGTTGAAAGCAAACATAATAATTTACAAATTAATAAAAAATAATATTTACCTTTGTTTTGTATTAATTGAGTTGAAATATTTCAACTATGAGTATCAGTTAAACACTATTTTTTTTCAAAGTTAGAATTAGAAGTTAGTGCTAGCATGGTATTATATTAGAGCTGTCACGATATTGGTTTTTAAACACTATTTTTTTTTCAAAGTTTGAATTAGAGGTTAGTGCTAGCATGGTATTATATTAGAGCTGTCACGATATTGGTTTTTAAACACTATTTTTTTTTCAAAGTTAGAATTAGAGGTTAGTGCTAGCATGGTATTATATTAGAACTGTCACGATATTGGTTTTTAAACACTATTTTTTTTTCAAAGTTAGAATTAGAGGTTAGTGCCAGCATGGTATTATATTAGAGCTGTCACGATATTGGTTTTTCTCAATTCCGATTCTTAAATTTTTTTTCATTTTTTTTCCAAGCATCCAGCCTTATGTAAAAAAATATGTAGGTATTCAACTTCATAACATACCAAAAACTAAAAGACGTTCATAATAAAAAAAATTAACAAGTATTAAATTTTATAATCAAAATAATTAGGAATTACATTATAGTACGCATGTATTAGGCCTATTACCTACAAATGAAGCCTCATTGAATCAAACATTTGCAAATAAAAAATAAAAAATAGGTATAATAAACAGTCGTTGAGAACACAAGTCTATTCAATTCCCCAAATAGGATCTTTAAATGTACATGCACTGTTTTGAATTAATGACATTGAAAAGAAAATTTATGTACTGTACTGGTAGTAACTTAAAATACTTAAGTAGGCCTACTTAAAAATAAATACTTTTTTGTAACTATTATTCGTCAAATAAAAGAGATTAGCTTTGTAAAAACAGTCAAAAACTATTTTTTTTATATATATTTAATAATAATTGTTATTGTACAGAGAATCTTACGAGCCTGATACCCTACTCCCCCATCAATGCAAAACTTGGCCTCGACCATTTCAACCAACATATAGTCGCTTGAAAATTTAATCTCACAATCTTATAGATATTTGTTAAACATACTAGAAGTCAAACTGAACTGAAAATTAAAATAAAAAAATTCATATAAATTCAAAATTAATATGATAAATTTCAGATTTTATAACAGAAAGAAAAACACATTTCACACGTTAAAAAAATAAAGTTATCTGCCATAGCTGATCCTACACATGTTAGCTTGCCAGTAATTAGTGATGAAGTGTTTTGGTAACACTATATTGGACTACGCTCTAAATCTATTGAATTAAAATAAATATAACGTTTTTTTACTCTATTTTTATTAAAGATGGGTCGAATCTGAATCTCGAATCCAAATCTACACTTTATTTTTGAATCTTGAATCTGAATCATAGCAAATTGTTAAAAATCTTAATAATTTACAAAGAGACCTACATTACACAATATAGGCCTAAACTGTGAATTGAGATTTATTTTAATCGTGCTTTCAATTATAATCCACCCTAACTATCCCTCGCAAAATACAGGTTAAAATCCAGCAAAATTAAACGATCTAGAGTAATATTATTGTTTGAAAATCAAATCAATCAAAATTTGAGTGTCTTTTAGTTATTTTTAAAAGTGTTGTTAGAATGAGTTAAGTTTCTAAAAAAACATATGAAATAAACAGACTACGCCTAATTATCATTTGATCAACTTTAATTATCATTGAAGAATTATAATTTATTTTAATAAGAAAGCAAAAATAAAAATACTTACAGATATTTTTAATAAAGACTAAAATAACATGCTTAACAATTAAACAAACATTGGAAATAGTGAACTCAATAATGCCTAAGTATGTTTTATTATCATTTTATTATATATCCCCCATCTAATTTTGTGTAGAAAACAAGAAATATATTTGATTCTTGCGATATATCGATTTCTGAGAATACATTCTATTTAAAACACGAACATATTTTCGACTCTAATATGTTCATTCCCATTTTATTAGGCAGGACTACGTGTGAATATTTTTACAATTACTTCAATAACATATTAAAAAAAAACAAAAAACTCTTAGTTAAAATCAATTTTTAAAAATTATGAATTAGCAAGTTGTTATTTGATACTTAAAACTAGAGTGCGCTTACTAAGTGAGCAGATTACTTGAATCGATTTTAAACAAACAATCGATATACAATACGTAGGCCGATAGACATAAATAAACAGTTTTATTGGTGTCTGACTGTTGACATTATTTATTTATCATGAAGCCCAACAAAATATCTAACTTAAGGAACGTATGCAATAAATTGGGGTTCTTTGCATAGTTGTAGATAATTAAAACCAGTTGGGTAGTAATAATTAACAGTATCTTTATTTTAATCATCACTCTGGCGAGTAAACATAATATAGGTCATGGTGGCTGACTTTGTATTGTGTGTCATGTGTTCTTATTTCTGTTAAAAAAAAAACCATAATTTGTTTTATTTATTTCGAGTTTATTTGTAATTCTAGTTTTGATTTTCAGTTTTTGTATAGTTTTAATGTGTTCAATAAAATATTTACAAGATTGTTTGTGAGGTGAAACTTTTAGAAGTGAGCATATGCCGAAACGGTTGAGTCCAAGTTTCCCATAGAGGTGGGAGGTTAGGGTATTAGGCACGTTAGATTTTCCACACCTAACATTTATTATTATTATTTTTAAAAATAATGATTTTATTCATTCTAATTTAATCTCTAATTCTAATCTCTTTCGTCCGACAAAATAAAGATTACGGATTAAGTTGTGCTTTTAGAGTAGGCCTAACTAAGTAATTTTTGAATTCTAAATATTATGCTTTGTTTATGAGGTGAAAGATTCGACCATCGAATCCAGTAAAACAACTAATCCTCGAGGCCCATCTATTATTTTTATTAAACTTGTATTATCCAAAGAGCTAAATAAAACATTAAAAATTGAAAGTGACAAACAATATAATTACAAGAGAATGGCCATCTTAATTTGATCGAAATATTGTAACTCTCGATATAACACGTTGCAATATATCAATTAATGATAGATCGGACAGTCTCACTTCACTATTACTTTTTTTTTAAATGTGTCAAAGTTGTTTACCTTTTGTTACTGTCATAATGTCAGGTCCTATTATATTCAAGACCATTTATTTTTCATTCAGAACACCTCAAAATGTTAGGTTCGTATTATATTCAGCACAGCACATTATATTTACAATTTGACGGCATTTAAGTGAAACGGCAACTAAACTAATATGAGAGATAATCGATTATTACCTATCCTGAAGGTTACTGTTTTGTTTGGTTGCCAGTTTTAGTGAGAGCTAAGAATCGAAGTAGCGAGAATCGTAATGTTAAGATCGATTCTCGATTCTTTCGATACCAGTAAGAATCGAGGGTATTTAAATATCGAGGAATCGAGTTTGACAGCCCTATATTATAATATACTTATCAAGTTCTTGAGATGCACGAAAGAAATACGGGAATAAAAAATACTCGCCCAACATTCCGAGATTTTTAGATGCCCAATTTATTGCCTGAAATTTTGGGTGCCCGACCACCCATAGTTTCAGGATTAATTAGGATGAACAATAATATCAAATAGTAGACTAATATTTATGATGAAGTATTGTTCTTTATGATACATTTCAAGACTTAGTGTCGAAGGTATCAAGAGGGAGGGAAGGAAGAGAAATGATCATGGTCTACCTCTAAACAAAAGCAACATGTGTCTGACCTTGGGTACCAGGAATTGCAAGTTTTTGAGTTCTGAGCCACCCCAAGATGCCATCTCTATCATAAATCCCTTGACACACTTGAAGACTAGCTCAGCCCTTTTGGTACACCAAGCCACTGTCATTTCCTGCGCGACAGTCAAAACAAAAGCAATTAGACAACAATTTAAGAAGGCTTCAATCATAAAACATCATCTTAGATTCATAAGACAGAAACTTCAACGAGTCATTAAACAATTAAAACACTATACAACTTCAAACCAAAATCACTAAAGAAACTCCTAGCGCTTGCGGGGTTCAAACTCTCGTGCTAAAGGTGATAAAACAAGTCATGCAACAATTCAAACAATTTGATACAAGAAATCAGGATTTTTCAATTTAAAGTTAGTTCCATTTATAGCAAAATGTATCTACAAGAGTGAAAAGAGGGTTTTTCTTGAAGAGATCAATTAAAGGAAATATTAATTAGGAACAGGACCCTCAAATCCTCAACCAAGGACAGGTTGCACTCAAATTGCAACTTAATGTGGTCGTGCAGGGTCACTATGGCCGTTCCTTTTGTTGTATATTTTAATCCAGTTTGTATTTTAATGTTGAAATGTTTTGTTTGATAAACTATATTTTATTCATTTTGAACATATTACAATCAATTATTTTTTTAAATGTTAGTCCAAAACAATTTATGGTGTGGTTATGAAAAAACAAATCCCAAAATCCACTCCTTTTGTAGGGCTTATGTTCTTCTTTCGTTAACTGGTGTTTTTTAACATGTTATTGCAATATCATTCTGAAACATATGTTTGGGATTAAAACATAGATTGTTTAAACATTTTAACACTTAAGAGAAAGGTTATGTGACTTAAAAAAAACTCATAGAACGTGATCAATATAACAAACTTTTACTCTAATGAATATAAAAAGTGTGTTGTATTATTTAAAATCAGAATAACAATACAATCCATTGTATTGAGTTTTCTATCAGCATCTCATATAATGTGTAATAAGTTCAATCTAAGTGTTCTCAGCATCTCATATAATGTGTGATAAGTTCTATCCAAGTGTTCTCATCATCTGATAATGGATACTCATTGTCATCATCACTTAGTTCAAACTCAGTATGAAGGTCTTGATCATCCCCTATCCTGTAGGTCAATATAACCATCTACATCACCTTCATCACCCCCTAAAGGGTCAGTTGTACCATCAAGAAATTCTTCATTGAGTAAAGAAAGAATCCACTCTTCTTTTTGTTTAGCCGTTACTAAAAATAAGCTATAACGTTAATACTAATAGCAACCACAAAGAAAATTACACAAACAGTTGTGCGGAGTCAAGGTCCACAAGAGACTGAATTATCAACAATAGTGCTAAGAGGCAAAATAGCGGTAACGACGACTTAAGATGGTGGTGACTGTAGAGGAAGTTAGGAAGCTACACAAATGGATTACAGCCAAACATGTTTTATGGGGAAGGAAGAAAGGAATATTATTACTTTGGGCCATGGCGACTGCTCTTGGATTAAGGATATTTGAGAAAATTTTAAATTTTAGACTAAAATCCTTAAAAAGAAGTATTTTTAATGTTACAAGTGAAATTTGTTTAGAGCTCTAATACTGCCTATTGGTGGTTCAGAACCAATTATCATTATAGGATGAACTCAACAACCAAAGCCCAGACCGGTAATTTAACACTTACTGAATGCATGAATGTTATAATGAATGGCTTATAAGAGAGGATGTTAACATTTATTTATTATTTCTATTGTCTATTACCATATTCCATTATATATCATTTCCTACTATGCTCATTATTTTTCCAAGATTCAAATTCAAGATTCGGGATTCGAAGGTAAAGTGGAGAGTTAAGACTCGTAAAATAGTGACAAATCTATTGTATAGTTATGTAACCTAAGAACATCCAATCTTAATGAATTAGCAATAGTAACATTACAGTAATTCAAAAAATGCTTTTGCCCAGTAAAGGTATTTTCTCCAACCAAAGAGCAATGGCTCTTCATTTTCGAGCTTCCACTTGATGTACTTAATAACCAATTTTTAAAACGCAATAGTAAGCATAGTCTATTTAATTGAGATAATATCAGCATTTCCACTTATAAATCATTATGTTACTTAACCAATTGTTAAATATTAATTTCAATTTTCACATTAATAACGTAATAGAGCTTTAAAACCTTTTCGACCGGTAAATTTATTAAATATTGTTGTTCATTTTGAATAATACTTGATTAAAGTTGTTTACTTGTATTGCCATGACAAAGCAATGAGAATAAAAATAGCTAAGAAGATTACTAAATAATTGAATGATTCTTTTTACCATTTTTACCTGGTCCCTTTCTAAAATAATAATTTATGTTAAGTTAAAAATGTAATATCAAGAATATATTATTATTTTTAATGTTTTCAAACTTAAGATATTCAAAACTAGTATTAATTGATATGTTTAGCTACAAAACTAGTTCTAGTTTAGTTACTATTTAGTTAGAGAATTTTATATATATATATATATATATATACACCTGTTTAAAATAAATGTTGATCTTATTTATTGCAATACATATTTTACCAAACTTATCTCATTTATATTGAAAAAGTATTTACTATTCCATATTGTTTGCTAGAAATATTATTTTTAGTTTTAAAATATCAGCATCAAATTTTATAAGCATTAAAAATTAAAATGAAGTCGACTTCTCAATAAAATAATGTTTAACGAGAGCCAGTACAACGCGCATGTGCGACTGCGCATAGAGGAATGAAAATGGAAGAGAAGACGTGATCATGCATGATTACACTAAGGAGTAGTAAACGAAATAGGAAACACTTCAAATTTCTAATTGTTTATGATTCTTACGTTTTCTTATGGGATAAATTACTTTACTGAAGCATATTTTGGGGAAATATTAGCTTATTAAAACGTCGATTTTATTAACTTTTTATCAAGACAGTGTAGAAACACACTACAATAATGTAAAGTGATAGTGAAGGAAGCCAACCTGAAAGGATGGTAGGTTAGGCCTGCATATAAACAAACACACTTTTCTATTTTCTTTCTACATTTTCCCACTTCCCACTTCTGCAAACTTCCAAAGTTGCACATGGTTTTGAATTTTCGGAAGTATTTATTTTTCATGTGAAGAGACATTAATGAAAAAGTAATATTCCTGAAAATTCAAACTAGTGTGCAACTGGAAGTTTTGAAAAAGTGAGAAGTGTAAAAGTTTAAGAAGACATGAAGAGAGAAGTGTGTTTGTTCCTATCTAGGACTAACCTAACCTATCTCTCCTTTTAGGTTGGCTTCCTTCACTATCACTTACTTTACATCACTGTACAGTGTTTCTACACTGTCTTGTTAAATATACATTTTCAAGCCATCATGCAATTATTCATTTTATTAACTTTTTTATAATTGTTAGTGTAATTTTAATGTCCTTAAAGACATGAGTGTTGAAACCATTTTGTTTATTTTTATTCGAGTATTGTTCTTGCTTTTAAATTGTATTTTATCAGTGTTATTTATAATCTAAAAACCGATATTTCCATTATTTAGCTTTTTTTTTCAAAATTATTTACTATTTATAAAAATGAGTGTCATTCATATTTTAAGAATATGTGTTTTAATATACTTTTTAACATTTTAAAGTTATGAATACACTCAAAATCGAGACAACCTCGGCAGATTTTAGAAATACTTGACTCGAATAGAATAAAACAAGCTCGCAGACCCCTACTGTTTACACATAAAGAATCTGTTTTTGTGGATTTTCAAGTTATAAAACAAATCACAGAATTTACAAGTATTTTAATGGATATGCATACTTTTTTTTAGGGTAAGTTAACATTAAAAATCACTACTTCTACTTTTACCCATTAAATTTTGATTTCGAGAGATCGATTCTTTGTTTTCAGCCTTTAAAAGATTCCACGCTAAGTCCAAGCAAGGACATTAATATATATGGACCTTGCTACAGGCGGTCATGTTTGGTCTAAACATTTATTGACAATCGATTATTTCGATATTGCTATTTGTAAAAATCAAAAGTAATGATAATGAGAGATTGAGTTTGACATTACTAAGTGTGAAATGTTTTGTGCATGTTTATGTTTGATTTTTCTCTGAATATATTAATTGTGTACGAAGCTTCGAAAAGTCGAAGTCGAAGCTCAAATCTCCTTCGGTTTTGACTTTGAAATCTACAATAACCTTCGCATATTTGAAAAATTTCAAAGGAAGGATAAAACTTCGATAAATTATCAAACGATTTAATTTTATCTTACTAAATATTACATTTTTCAATATTTGATCATTTTAAAAAAAACAGTTACTAAACAGAATTTTAACAGTGACTAGTAATTTAACAAACACAACTTAAGTATGGATCAAAAATGGGTAATTAAATGTTAAAAAATTACATTCATTATCGCCAACATAATTTTGTAAAAAATAAGAATACCTATAAAGAAATAACACCAAGGTCACTTGTATGAAGTAGAGAAAGTACTTTAATTGTGCTATCATTCCATTTCATGTCTAATGTTTGATCCTTAATATTTTATCTCTTTGGAATTATCTGTGACAAATTTACAAGTGCATTTTGACACAGAAGATTTTCATGGCTTCTTCACATTTTTTTATTATTCAAAATGGCTGATGGGGAAAGTAGGAAAAAAAAACTGAATTTAATGTATAATTATTACCAGAGAAATGCAGATAAAAATACATGCATAAGTAAAGTTTGCAAAATAATATTATAAACTCCATGATGTAAGTAAAAATTAGAACGTAACTAAGAATCAAATAGTCAAAGCTCTTATTTATACTTTTTAGTGAGGATTACTCCATCTAGATATCATATTCTGAAAATTGAAAAATGACACCTGGACAAGGAATCGAACTCAATCGAGGCAAAAGTCTCGGGTTCGATTCCCATGTCTAGGTTATTTTTCAATTTTCAGAATAAAACTTAATTGATAAGTTACTAAGCTTATCAGTAAGCCTGTGTACATTAGTTATTAATATAGTTCTTAGATAACAAATAAGGACATTTTCCTGGCCCTTGTTACTGACAAGATCTAGAAAAATAATTTATTTAAAAATTAAAAGTGGTGTTAAGTGACAATAACAACAAAAATCCTAGGTAGCTTCAACTTCAACTTTGACTTTTCTTCGCAAGTTTCACTTCGACTTCACTTCGCACTTAAAAAGTGGCCTTTGCACATCCCTAATAAGTAGTTGAATACACAATAATAAGAAAAAATGTAGACAGTTTTATGCGAGTTCTGGAACGTTACTGTACCATGGGACAGCAGGTATTCCTGCGTGAAACACATCAAATCAGAAAAACATAAAGAGAGAGTCTGAAATTCAGGGCAGTATCAAACGCAAAGCATAGGTAGTCACTCTGTTGAATACGGACAAGCAAGAGGAGGATTTGTCAATATAATTGGCAAAACACATGTCAAGAGGCAGTTTAATTAACATGTGCAAAGGTTGATTCAAAGATTTCTTGTAACATGCAACAATGTTCTAACTGACAAAAGAACAAACATTAAGGAAAATTATCTGGCTACAGTGGCAATGTTTTCATTTGAGAGTGTAAGAAAATGTATTTAATACCAACTCTTGCTCTCCATCTCAACTCTATCAAGTGATCTTATGACTTTCTCTTTCCTTCTTATACCAGCTGGTTGCCACTTTCATTTTATTTCTTGCACATAACTCCAACAGTTTCCTACCCTCCTCGTTTCTCTCTCCCCAGTCTTCCTTCCCCAACACCTCCTCAAGCCCTTCTCTCTCTTTTACTACTTTTGCCTTCAGATCGCCCATTACTGACACTAGTTTCCCATATGCCTTTCTAGGTATTCCTCAAACTTGTATTTTTCTTCTGCCGGGAACTCCATGCACACACAAAAAACAACTCTTTGTGTTTTTCTGACTTGCCCAATTTCTCAGAGTTGTTGAAACCGTGTAAAAAGAGCCTCAACCAAACCCTCTAAATGAAATATTAGTGCCCCATTTGACAATATCCCAAGTTGCAAATGACTGAGAAGTAGATACCTCGGACATTTCATGCATGAGTAAGACTGGAACGGTGAGTGTGGTGATGTCATTGGAACAAGCAGTCTTCAAGATGTTGCGTAGGCCTAGGATAGCTGGGTGCCTCGAGTTGATGTCATCTGAAATCACACTCACTCATCAACAGAATCCTAGCGCCCGACCACAGATGATCAAAACTGGAGATATCCCCTCATGTAAAGCCGCCCGAGCAATTATAATTGTAATATTTAAACATTGCCTACATACGAGTTTTAATCAAAATTGTTAGAGCTAGTTTGGAGGAAATAGATTTCTTCTCTTTTGGACCTTCAGTAAGCTACCCTTAATCTTAGGGTTAGATATATAATTCCAAAAACTACTTGGGGGAACTTTATATAAGCCCTAAATGCCAAGTTTTAGCCCGAATGGCGATATTGTTTCGGCTCTGAGCCGATATATTATTATTATTATTATTATTATTATTATTATTATTAGCACCGCGTCTTACTACCCGTTCGGGTTATACGCACTTACGCTAATGTGTAATGGTAGGGTGATTGTGAGATGAAATGGAGGACCTACAGTTTAACGTGGAATCCGAACCTCGGTAGAGGCCTAGCATTCCTCACATTCACAAGTTGTGATTAATACACATATTGTCAGAGGTGAAGGAAGGGTTTGGCAATCAGCTAAATCTGTGCCAGGACCGAGGATTGAACCCCGGACCCTCAGCACAGAAGTCTGACACCTTACCCCTAGACCACCAGGTCACCAAGTGAGCCGATATAGACACACAAAACGATAAGATCGCATAAAATCACTTTTTCACTTTCGGTGGGTCATAAAATGTCAAAATCCTGAATTCAATTTTTTTACAATCACAATACTTTCTTTGAGGGGTCACGAGAAAGTCAAAAAGTTTACCAATGTAGGATAGTAGACTTTTTATGCTTTCTGTATTTTCTAAAATTTGTAATTGAGATTTGTGGGTAAAATGAAAACTTGAATTTGAGAAAAAGTAGATTCGAGCCAAATGTAATTAAAATAAATTCACCAACTTGACTTGAGTGTATCATCGATGACCATGTGAAACACGACGTGCACCTCGGCCAGGTTAGAGTGTCTCGTGATGTACACGTCTCCTGTCTGCATGTTCTTGGTGCCGCCTCCCCCCCGTCGACACAGCTGTTCTGAAGAGGTGAGACTCACCAGGTTCTCATGACGACCACAGTGAGCCTGTCTCCAGCTCACCGCCTTCTTAACTTCCACACGGACTTTCTCCAGCTGTTCGTCCATGGACGGAAAGTGAAACTCCGTGGACTGCTGGCAGACCTCACTCACTTCTGATGATAACAATAACAATGTTAGTCAGCAAGGTAAACAATAAAACTATACATCAATAACAATGTTAGGTGACCTGGTGGTCTAGGGGGTAAGGTGTCAGACTTCTGTGCTGAGGGTCCGGGGTTCAATCCACGGTCCTGGCACAGATTTATCTGATTGCCAAATCCTTCCTTCACCTCTGACAAGATGTGTGTTAATCACAACTTGTGAATGTGAGGAATGCCAGGCCTCCACCGTGGTTCGGATCCCACGTTAAACTGTAGGTCCTTCATTTCATCTCATAATCACCCTACCATCACACATTAGCGTAAGTGCGTATAACCCGAACGGGTAGTAAGACGCGGTGCTAATAATAATAATAATAATAACAATCTTAGTCAGCAAGGTAAACAATAAAACTATACATCAATAACTGTTTAAACATATTATAATAAATTCCTCTAACTAAAATAAGCTACGCAGGTTTTTTGTTTTAGCACTCCGTCCTACTACCTTCTTATTTACTACATAACTATACTTATGTGCTAAGAATGAGAAAGATTGAATTTTAGAGGTAGTGAACTAGCATTTGCATGAAGGGAAAGTGGAAAATCATTTCGAAAAATCCATCTCAGTATATGTGACCAGGATTTGAACCACAATCTTTCAGTCATAAGCAGTCCAGCATATTGTGAGTTTGATGCCTTAGAAAATTCGGCCAACAAAGCGGGTCGGGTGAAAATTAACTACGGCTATGGATACGGTTGTATTTGGGTACCTCTTTCATTAAAATTAAATATAAAGGCATACCCTTTATTGTGACATGTTAAGAACTAGACCATTGTCACAAAGTGAATTTAATCATAAAGTGAATCAATGCATTGTTTTCAATTGTTGATGCCTGTAATGAATGTATCACAATCATTTATATGGATAAATGATAAAGCATTTATAGTTCACTAAGTCCCAGAGCATAGTACAGAGATGCAGCACAGATCTATTTTCTAGCAAAGTGAGTCCAGCAGGAAGCCAGGAAACAGGAAGTGTATTGCTTCTAAACTGTCGTATGAGTGAGGCAGCTGTCAGATACTCGAGGTATAGTCACAATTTAAAACAGTCGTATGAGCAAATTGTCAGAAAGTGAATGGCCTTGGTAGAACCAGGATGGCTCAGTGGTAGAACATTGGCGTGTAAAGCCACTGGTCCCGGATTCGATTCCCGTGTTAAGGTTGTCATTTTTCCTTTGAGTGAATAAAAAGATTATTGATTATGGCTGATTTAATTATAAAGATTATTTTTCTATTTCCCAATTATATAAGTTTTCCATAATGTAGAATAGAGTGCAGATCCAGTATAAATGAACTTTAGTGCAACTCTAGCTCTATTTTAAAAGTATAACTCAACCAGTATTAAACATGAACATAGACTTTTCAATAAAAATGTTAACTAATATGTTATTGCAGGAATATGGCCCCCCTCATATCGAGATCATAGTTTTTTTCACTTTGATAAAGACAATAAGGAATTTTTAGAACTAGGAAATAAATTAATATATTTAATAATACAAAATTGGAATTATTTTTTTTTTTGTCAATATCTTGAAAAATTTAAGAGAAAACCATAGAAAACTAAAACCACAGTTTTTGAAATTAGCATTTCTTCAAACTCTAGTCACATTAATCATAGCTTATAATATAGGGCCAAGGTAAGGTAAATACTGATTAAAAGAACTGTTTTTATGGGATTACCAAAATTATAAAATGGTCCTAAATGAGCCTGGATTGAGTGGTTCAATACTAACCCTTGGTGAGCCCTGAGAAGTGTCCCACATGACTATCAGCCAGTAACACGAGTCCACAAAGGTCACTAGAGTAGAGACCAAGGGCTGTTTGTAGTCTTTGTGGGTCAGGGTCAATATTACCAGCCTCCTGCTGCTGCAACCTGACCCTACACAAGTCTAGCACATCTGCCGAGAGGATGCGGATATTGTGCATCTGTTTCATCTGAGAGCCGAGGTGGATGGTGAAACTCTCCTCCAGTCGGGAAGACCGCTCATTCTCCTGGCTACTAGAGGTGAACAAGCCTCGTTTACTGGTTAGCAGAGACTCTCTGTGAAACCATGAGAACAAAGTGGTTGATGGGTCTCAGCAAAGTTGAGACTTCGTTTGTATTCATTTTTGTAGGAAAGGACTTTTATAAAATACAAACATATTTTTTGTGGCTGAATTGTTTTATTCTAATATTTTGCTAGAGTTATTTCATAAGTATTGATGTGACTATCAAAAACTACTAGCTGCAGATCACGACACCGGAAAGTAGTTTTAGTAACTTTTCTAGCCGTCTTATAAGGCCCTTCCTTTGAAAAGTGGACTGCATAAATACTAACTCCTAGAGCCTTTAGGTCAGGGGTGTACAAAGTCCCATTGTTTAATTCGAAGTAAAATTAAATTGAGTATATGAAATGTTCCCGAAGCCGTTTTTAAGTTTTGTTGAGAAAAATTATACTGTGCATATTTAAACTATACAGTAGCTTTATGAACAAAAATGTTTTGTACAAAATGATTTGTTGCAGAAATGTTTAACTTGATACTACCCTCACAACATGTAATTCAATTTACAAATTTCCGGTACCTATGTGATATTAATTTGTAGTGTAGATTAAAGTACATAATGATAAAATTGAACATATTTGTGCATTTTGACTGTCAATATTTTTATTGGTGAAGCTTAATAATTGTAAAAGTATATTTTTTTAAAAACAAGTTGACAAGTTTTCGAAGCTTTGCCTATGTTTAATTCTTGGTGGAACAATTAAAATAGAGATAAATAAATAATTTTTTTGAATTTATTTGAGGTAAATATGTGCATTTTCTAAACCTACTGATTATATCAGCACATGAGGATTTCTATGAGCAAGAGTGAAAGCACCTACCAATTATTTGCCGGGAAAAGTATTTTCACATATTTTTCAGGGTTCTTTTACATGCCGCAGTCGACATGGGACCGACGGCTTTACTTCCCCTACAAAGGAAGTAGTGCTAGGGATTTTTATCGCACAAGAAAAATCTGTTGACCCTCTCCGTGCATGAACCCCCCTCCCCNAATAATATAGTTAGTATGTTTTATATATGAAGCCTACACTTTTCATTTTGTAATGATGATATACTAGGTTAGAATTATTTTTATTTTACTTGTTCATTTATTGTTTTATTTTACCTGTTACTATGTTCACTGTTGTCCTTGTGATCAAACATGTTTGAATGCCTGGTCCAGAATATGGACAACTTTGCCACAGCTAAGTGAGTTTGTCCCTCATATTATCAGATACGATTGTTTTGTACTAATTTTGTATTTAACTCACTTAGACCCTTCAGATATTTAGATATTTAGGTTACACAATGAAAAGTATAAGAATGTAAATTATTTGATCATGCTTAAAAAGTTAGGAAATATATTATTCAATAATTCAGAATGTCTCATCCCATAATAATGTGTAGTCATTTATTTATTTATAGAGGTTTACCTTTTCTTATATCTTACATAATCTTGAAAATAAAATTTTCATAAAGTGCAGTAAAATGTTTTTGATTACCTATTACTGTATTATATAGGAAGAAACGTTGAACACAAGAAGTATCAAACAGCAAGTAGTTAATTTCTAAAGTAAGCAATATAAACAACCGAGGTAAGCCCCAGCCCGGTATATAATCCAACAAATAGAAAGATTTTCTCGGCTGCACATAGAATATATGATTATTTTAAAGTTCCTTGTAGTTTATCCATTATAACATTAATCCAGACTTTCAGTAATCCCCCATTTAATCCAGATTATTGAAGTCTTACAATATATTTATCTCTATAATCAGTTAGAACATACATAATTTAATGGAAAATGTCTCTCTTGAAGTAATTTAAATTTTCAGAGTGTGGGTGTAATGAATTTTATAAGACTCCAAATTAATTACTACCTAGGCATTGAGGAGGATTAGAAAAAATAGGCTACATTATTAACACTTTCAGGGAAGGGCAAAAGGTGATAGTTTGTATCCTTAAGTGACTTAAAAAACTTCAATCAATCAGGGGTATTCCAATTTTCAGCATTTTTATCAAATATATCGTTCTTTGTAAGGAATCATGGACCAGCATTCTCATGCTACCAGTCATCTCTATACCATTAAGTTTTACCCTCGCGTCTTACTACCCATCCAAGTTATATGTATATGTACTAATTACATTAATGTGTTGGGGATGAGGGAGGTTGAGTTCAGAGAAAGTGTACCTGTGTTTGCGTGGTGATTGAGAGTGAAATACCATTTAGAAAAAAAAAAACAGTTCACCCAACACTTGAACCTCGATCTCCCAGTCTATTACGAAAGTGACACCTTAGACAATATGGCCACCAAAGAGGGTGATGCCCTAGGTAAAGTTACCAATCATGAATGAAGGTTCTATGTACAAACGTTGGCAGTGTGATGTTGGTGTGATGGTCCTCTAGTAGCTTCATGAGCCAGTCCCGATATTCCCTCTTCTGAGACTCCTTGAGAGTATCAACCTCGCTGTTCCAACGACCTTGGAGAAGGTTCTGATCCTCGAAATGGCGGGCAGCCATGTTGTTGATCTCTTGTTCGGTGCTGTACACATGAACCCCTTCCACTGCCTTCACCATCTCCTGCGTCTGGCTAAAGGCATTCAGTCGTTATTTTCCACCGCGTCTTACCACCCATTAGAGTTACTATAAATTAATCATACTAATGTGGCAGGAATGAGGAAGATATTATCTAGAGGAAATGTACCTACATTTTAATGTAAGACTAGGAAAACCACTAGTACATCTGACCATAATTTGAAACCAAACCTCATCTAAGGAAACCAAGATTAGATGAGAATGATATTTATTTCGATTGCCCCCCAATGTGGGTCAGAGGTGAAAAAACACAGTACATCACACCTAAAGATTGTGTGCGTAGAGATAAAAGTATATAGAGGGTTCTCCCCAGAAAATTATGCCAGCCGGGTGGTATAATGAAGTAGTCGGGCGGAGGCAGTGTTACACCTTGCAATATTATATTATATTTTATTTACATTTTTAAACTGAAAGCTCCAAAACACATTCATAAAAAAAACTAGATTTAACAATAAAGTTACTTTGTATTTAAAAAAAGTAGCAAGTTTAAAGTTTAATAACAAATTAATGATTTTATATTAGAATTCAATTTTAAAAACATATGTTCTTATATGTTGTTGTTTTAACTCAAGATTATTAATTAATTAATTAATTAATTAATTTTAGCACCGCGTCTTACTACCCGTTCGGGTTATACGCTTAAGTACTAATTACACTAATAGATTAGGAATTGGGAAGGTTGAATTTAGAGGAAGTGAACCCACATTTGCGTGGAGGGAGAGTGGAAAACCATTTAGGAAAAACCACCCCCATTTCACCCGACCGAGATTTGAACCTCGATCTCCCCGTCCTCGGTGGTCAAGCTCAATACAACTGGTGCGTTAGCCAACTACGCCACCGAGGCGGGTCTCAAGATTATTATTTTATACATTAATTCTATGCTTGAACTTTTTAGAGGCCCAGTTGTCTGCAGCTTTTTTATAGTCAAAGTCGGTTGGATCTGGTCCCTCTAATGAAATCATTCATCCATTACTGTTTCCAGCCTATGGCCTGGTTCAGTTTTTTATTCACGCCATATATTTTCCACATGATGAAAGGATAATTTGTAAATTGTTTGAACACGACAATTACCAGCTAAGTATGGCACAATAAGTTCAGCTTGAAAAGTAGTAGTCTTACCTTGATGTATGACACTATGGCTCTAGTATCTTATAGGATGTACCATAGTATAATAAGGTAAAGTAATCTCGATACCTTTCAGGATGAACGAAGGGTACACAGATGGCAAACAAGATAAGCCTCCTATAATTAACCAAGGGTACACACCTGATAAATGAGATAAACCTCCTAGAATTAACCCAGCCCACCTTGCTGTGAGTGCAGCCACCTGCTCGTCTCTTTGAGTAGTGAGTTCCTTGACTGCAAGTGCATACGAGTGTTCCACTTGCAGGATAGTCTCAAGTGCTGGTGAGTGCACCAGCTTGTGGTACACCGTGGAGAACAGTTCCTCATCTGTGGCCCCCTGGGGGTCTGCATATTCTATTGTCTCCTGTAGGAATGAGGTACACCAGTTTAATATTTCTTTCTATAGCTGAAATATAACATTTTAATGCTTAATACTGTCAATTGTTGTATGCTTGTTTTCAATGGCATGGAGTCAATGTTTCAAATAAATTATTTTTATGGAAGGAAAATAAAGCAGGCCTTTACAATAATACATTATTAATGTTTATGAAGACCAAAATTTTAATGAAGTTAATCAGTTTTTTCCAACGGAATAAGATTTTTAACCCTCTTAAGAGAAATCTATGGGGACAGTCTGTAAAATTCACCTATTTTCTTAACTTTTATTTTGCCTAAGTATCGAATGAAAAAAAAATCTTAGCTAACTCAACAAGTTCAAGGGGCTCTGAATAGAGAAAATGTGGAGTGCAAATCAAAAATTAAGCAGACATTTTTTACGCAGACTTCCGAGGCATCGTCTAAGAAATGCAAGTTTAATGCAGATTTTTGTCATGCAATTGTAGCAGCAAACATCCCTTTTAAAACATTAGAAAATCCAACTTTCAAAGACTTCTTAGAAAAATACTGCCATCAGTCAGTTCCTTCAGAATCAACATTTCGGAATTACGTGCAATCTACGTATGAAGACACCACCTCCAGGATATAAAAGGACCTAGGAGATTCACATTTGAGGATTTCTATAGACGAAACAACTGAGTCTTGGTTGGAACATAGCAAAGTTAATTGTTGGCCAAAGAACTCATCTAATGTGTACAAAACAGTTGACCAGAACAAACCAAGAAACAGTGGCTCACTTTGTTAACAGTAGATTAAAGATTCTAAATCCTGACAAAGACAAACTGCGTCTTCCTTTATGACTTTTGCTATTTAGTTACTAGAGGTATTTTACTGTTCTCTTGTCTATGCAACATACCTGGCCCACATCAAGTACTGGAGCAATTAAGACTGGAATTCCTGTAAATGAACAGATTTATCTCCTCAATGAAGAAAGTGTTCCTCACGGTTCCAACAAGAGCTCAGGTTTTTCATGAGAGACTTCCAAATATTCATCTGCACACAGAACCTGTGCTTACACTATGGGGAAGGCTGTAATATTTAAGTTTTGTAAGTTGATGTTGACTAAATAAAAGTAACCTACTTCTTTGAATGCCTTCTCCCAAGCCTTGACGACAGCTTCAACATCAATTTCACCATTCTTTGAACTTTCAATCACTTTCTCAGCAACATCATCATAATAGTTTTTGGTTTCTTCGTTTACAAAAGCATCAAGTGCTGGGTAAAGATCTGAAAATAAATGTGTTAGGTAATTAATGCTATGTTGTATAATCTTCTGTACTTTAGGTCAGGGTTCAATAGAGACCCGATTGCTTGGCAATTGCCCCTGAATTTCAAAAATATTTCATCACTAAATTTTAAGGCTTTTATTTCTTGCATTTCAGTAAATATAATTTTGAATAGGTACTATAACAAAATTGAGGAAAATTTCATCTCACTTTCTAAAGATGGAATGGAAGGGTACACAAGTTAATGTGGGAATGTAGAGAACACGAGAAAATGCCAGTGTTTTTGCAGTTTTTATTGTAAATTTTTTT
The DNA here is from genome assembly GCA_902155825.1 of Timema genevievae. Classification (NCBI taxonomy): domain Eukaryota; kingdom Metazoa; phylum Arthropoda; class Insecta; order Phasmatodea; family Timematidae; genus Timema; species Timema genevievae. The sequence goes on from CABFWO010003708.1 coordinate 26,774, forward strand.
TGGCCAAAATAAATCAAATATTGTTCCAGTAGAGACACAGAGTTTAATTTTCTTCACATGGTGATATCAACAGTTGTTGAATATCTTCCATGAGCAAAGCGGCATTAGATGAGAAACATTTTGAGTAAGAAGAAAAAGTTTTCATCAAATTCCATGGCAGCCTTGACAGATATTCAACAACTGTTGATATCTTCACGTAAAGAAAATTAAATTCTATATTTGTACTGAAGCAATATTTTATTTATTTTGAAAAAAGAAATGTTGTGCTATAAAAACTGCAAAAACACTTACCTTTTCTCACATTCCCTTCCACCTTACCTTAAGGTCTGTATATATACAGTTTTTATGGAAAAAACAATTTTGATAAAAATAAAAAAAAGCAATACTTTAGTAATGCCTTGAAATGTTCAGTTCAATTCTCTACATTTAGTGATCCAACAGTTGTTGAATATCTGTCAGGGCATCAAATGAAGATAGAAAGTCCTGGTTAAATCCATGATACACCCGTACAGTGGCGTGTCGTGAAGTGTTGCCCGGGTAAGCAGTTGTACCTGTGAATTGTTCAGACCCTTCATTAGAACACTCATTGGTCAGGTATAGAGGAAAATACATTCCCATGTGAGGAATGTAGAGCAGAGCATATGTATGATTGGTTAATAAGACCCAAGTGGGCGAGAACATATGACAGGTACAGTTTTAACAAGGTCTGCTTCCATTGCAACACTCCACGACACGCTACTGCAACCGTATGATCTTTTTACAGAACTGTTGGAATTACAGTGAAATCTCTTAGAACCGGACACCTCACTGGATCAAAACATGTCCGTTATTAAGAGGTGTTCACTATTTGGAAAAATATATATTTTTAAAACATACTTCTAGAGCACAGTTTAATCTATGAGAGCCTATAGGCTATAATATTAACATTAACTAAAACAATCTAATTACCTACTGGACTATTCAGTATTGTATGCAGGATAATAATTGCTAATGAATAAATACTGTAGGCTACATAGATACTGTATGGATTGAATAATACAGAGAACAATAGGCCTATGCAAATTAAATTCACTGTGAACAGAGGACTTTCTGTACTATATGTGTGTACAAGCACAGACAAATGCTGGAACATCCCCTGCTGAAGGCTCGGTACGACCTTGAAGTACAGTAGTTAATTCTAGTTAGGCTATCTTAGAACCTTTCCCTATAGGGAGGACTGCTCTAACATTGCGCAAGACAACAGCATTCCTGACATTCATACAGTCTAATACCGGTTCTATGAATGAACTGAGCTTTTTTTCAATCTTTGTCTGCTGTTTAGAGATTGTTTTATGAATAGATACACATTTATATAAGTGTCCGTTTCCGTTATTGGGAAGTTGTTTCACTGTAATAGTCCCATGTTATTTTGCCAGAAAAATTTAAAGTGTCCTTATAAAAAAGAACCAGCTATTCAGGGAAAGTTTATACTGCACCATGTGTAGATAATCAAAGTAAACTTAAAACCAACTTACTGGAGCAATATTTTCACATTCCTTCCAGAGTTCTTTTACATGCCACAACTGACATCGAGCCGGTGGGTTTACTTCACCTCCTGATATGGATTTTTATTGTTCAAGAAAAATATGTCGACCCCAGATGGATTTGAACCCACGAAAATCAGGTCCTGAGGCAACAAGACCCCCACGCAGGCACGGATTCAGGGGGGGGGGNGGGGTCAAAGGGTCAGTTGACCCCCCTGTGAAATTTAGAAAATAATATAAAAATCAAAATGAAAGTTTAATTTTTGAAATAAAATACAACCCAAATAAATTATACCATTTTTTAAAATCTTTCTACGTGCAGACACCTCTTAAGCCGCACACATGGGTTATTCGTCCACGTTTATTCAATGTTCGATAGATAAAAGCTCTAAATAGCTTCCAAGATCATCCAAATTTCAAAAATGTTTAAGGGAGGACAGCCCCAAATGGCTTCTAAATGCATGTCATTTTGAAGAATTTTCAGGCGAGGACCACCCCAAATAGCCTAGTATCTGAAATAATTCAATTTTCAAAATTTTGTCGGTGGAAGACCACGTCAAAGATTATCTTCTAGAGGTATCTAACTAGCGTGAACAATTAAGGTGACGATTATTTTAAATAGCTTCGAGGAGCATCCAAATTTCAAAAATTTCTAGGTGAGAAAAACTTTAAATGGCTTATAAAAGAACCCAATTTAAATAAAATACATAGCTTCTAGAATGAACCATATTGTTTTTAAATGTTAAAGGGCCACTCCAAATAGTTTATAAAAACTATCTGATTTAAAAAAATTGGAGAGGATGACCATGGTTTAAAACATACATAAGATCAAATATGAATGAGAAATTATTAAATGGCTGTAAACAAAAATCTAACATTGTAAGAAAATAATACTATGTTATTTATAATTATGACCCCCCTATGAAAACCATCTGGATCCGTACCTGCCACCACGGTAGACAAAAAAAATGAACCACTAATAAAAGATTGAAATTCTCCCCAAGGCATCACCTTTTCTGTTTACCATGGACTAGGCATAGGCCTTGGGAACTAATAGGTTTTAAATATATTTTAGCACAGTGTATTTTCCAGTTCATGTTATTTGTTTATGTATTAATGTGTTTGGGATAAAGAAGGTTGAATTTAGAGGTGGTGTGCCAGCACTTGCGTAGAGTGAGAGTGGAAAACCATTTTGGGGGGGGAAAACTCAGTTCCTTCGACAGGGATTCGAACCCCAATCTCCCAGTCATCGGATGTTTTGTTTATTGCGAGAGTGACACCTTAGACCATGCGGCCCCTGAAGCGTGTTTCTAATAAGATTATAACATTAAAAAGTTGGTCGCAGCGCTAAACGCTGGCTTAGCACAAGGTTCAAACCTGGATGAAAACATTGGTACGTAATTAATTAGGCAAAATTAGTAGCCTAGTTTCGGAATCCACATTATTAACAACTCGCACGGACCTATGTTGATGGCTCCATCCTGATAAAATACATTCAAATACAACAATAAATTACTGTACACAGATTGACTAAAACTACCTTTCTCGATGTAGCAGGGCAATTTGAAAGAAGATATCAATCTTTGAGTTAGTTCTTTGGTACACCCAGGGTAAGGAATTTTGATAGGAATTTCCAATTTGTAGTCTTGATTAGTAGTACACGTAGGGAACTTAAACAAAAACTTTTTTTCAATGCTTTCTTGATGAGACGTCATAATGAAATATGTAATTTGACAGCTCTCTTTTGTATTATTCGCTCCCGGTGGCCATAGATACACATAAGGTTAACGCCATAGATAGGCCGGCGACCCAGAGACAATTTACTCCCATCACCTAAGATCATAGTATGGGAATATATTATGTCTCCCGTATATTGAGTTTCGACACTTATCAGCGCTTAGCGTGGTTATAATACATATTAATTCAGACCAGAAGGTACTTTTTTTTATACAAAAAAGTTTCCCTGCATCTCACAATCGTTGTTATACGCACATTCGGCTTCGAATGTATTGCAGGAATGACTATAAAGTTTTTTCAATTCATACTAGAAGATATATATTTATTTATTTATTTAAGAAAAATTATGTATAAATCTGACATCACACGTAATAATGATTAACAGCTATGTTAACTGTGTGGAGTGAAAAATGTTCCTTTTGAAAATAAATGTTTAATATGGGTTATTAATGATATAATCTAATGAGCTGGTATAAAGGATGTAGCTTAGGGGAGATTCCTTCATATTAGTATGACAAGATAGTGGGGAAAGCCATTTCTAGTACAACCATCCATCATACAAACTCCAATTACCCCATATTGCAGCCTTACAACCTGTTATATATACCCATTTATTTTCACTTGGATGGTAGATGAACAGTGTTCAGACGTTGATGGCGCTAGTAAAAACGCATTAAGGGCAGATGTGGCAAAATGGTAAAACTTTGAAGTGAACTGCTGTAAGTAAATATACATAAACATACCTAGTGGAAAAGCACGTGAGTAAATTTTAGAAAACCAATGAATACCAAATATGGTTCTCTCAGGTTCTTTTGAGTCCAAATAGAACCAAGGAATTCCAGACCACTACCAATGCATGGGCTACTATCGTTTCGTCAGGTTCTCCTTGGGACGGAACAAAACCAATGCAAACTAGATTTTGTCAGACATGCTCTATGTATGTGGTTTGATCCAGTATTCTTTGGGTCGAACCAAACTATTGCTAGCCAGACTTTTTCTGAAAGTTGGAACACCTTGGTCTGTGCAGGTTTGATCTAGTTCTCTTTAGGACAGGCCAAAGCAACGTGAATCAAACTTTGTCTGAAACACTCTGCGTCTGTGGTTTAGTTTGGTTCTCTTTGGATTTGAACTAACCAATGTGAGCCAGACTTGTTTACGCATTTATACAATTGTCCAAAATCCTGCACGAGTTTGTTGAAGTCAGAATTCAGCTTGTTCGTCCTAATTCGCCAGAGACTTTGTAGATTTGAGTCTGTTAAGAGAGACCGGCTCTTTATTTTGTTAATGTTCATGGATGAGCATGTATGTTCACAAATATAGGTAGAAGCAAATAACACAAACATCTTTCTGGCAAACGTTTTCAAATCACCGAACTTTTCTCTACAAGTGATGTATAAAATTCAGTTAGTTTCATATTCTTAAAAGTCTCCTTCAGAGCATTGTCTGCTTGAAAATTGATTAATTCAAACTGAAGCTTATTTGCTGCTGCTTCAATTTTGAAAGGGTAGCTCAAAAAATGGAATTGATCTTTCAAAGATTTAAAATCGGCAAACCACCTTGAAAAATTCTTCTTTTAAAGCAGATATCTGCTGACTGTATTTTCCTGAACACGCTTGTTTGACAGCCTTTGTCTGTAAGATGAAAATATGCACCAAGTGTTGTCCTCACATGCGTACACCCAGTACAAAATCCACTCTTACCGTTAACACAAGCTTGTGCTTGTACACATTAAACATTATAAACGAGCTTGCTTACTTGTTCACATGTTCAAAAACATGCACTGTTTATTTATTTAATTTTATATTTTTGTTAGTAAAATCACGAAAGTCTTACAATTGCATGCGGGCCAGATGCGGCCTGCGGGCCGTATATTGGTAACCGCTGCCTTAGAGAGCATCATCAGGATAGCTTGTATTTTGTTGAGTAGCAAGCAACAAAGTTTAAAGGATTAGGGGTGGTGGTGACGGCCTTAGGTAAAGGACACTCCGAAAGGGTAAGGGTGAGTATAGGAGGGGAGAGAGGGGTTGGTGCTGTTACTGCCCTAGCTACAACAGCGCAGCTCCGGTGAGGTGGTAACACATGGTACTACTTGGAGTAGAGCTTTGCCAAACCTCGAGATGTCCATCCGAATCTTAATTTGTAATGATAAAATAACGTTAAAGTTTTATGTGTATTTTCATACTCATTAGTTCATATGTAAAATACCATTCATTTAATAACAAAATATGTTTAGTAAATAGGAAAGCATTTTGAGATACCTATTTATTTTGTATCTCACGTATCAAAATAATATTTATGTAGCCTACAATTGGTTTACACTAAAAGGTGACATCAATACGTTAATGGACTAGAATAGCCTATAGCTTTATTTTATAAGCCACAATGCTACATCATAGTCTATAATAATAAAAGGAAGTGTTTGTCTGTGTGTGTTTCTATGTGTGCGGAGCCCAACCAAATCTACGGCACGAAGAGATCTGAAATTTTTAACATAGGTGGACAGAAGGGGGTTCGAATGCACCTCAAAGCAGGA